>JACYFI010001142.1:0-13199 GCA_020975735.1 Ophiocordyceps xuefengensis | reverse complement strand
CCTGCTTAGCATAGTTATGCTTAGGGAAAAACCGGCACAATAATGGTATAATGTTTTAGCACGCATTTAGGAATATCTAGTTATCAAGGGAGGCGCAAAGCTCTGAAATAATTATTTTAATCCTTTAAAAAATTATATAGATATAAACCCAAGTACTAAAGTTAATGATATTCCGAATTTTTCCTTGTTTATTTTAAGGCATATGTGATAATAACTCCTCTTTTATAAACGGTGTAAAGTGTAAATAAGTTTACCTTTTCACTGCTCGGGAAAGTACCTCATTACTATCTTGTGGGCATTATTATACATCTATCTAAACCTTGTGCCTATACCTAATATTTAAAACCCTCTACAGTATTTTATCTTAGACTTATTTAACGGATAAGATTTTATAGAAAATCACACAAGCTCTATTACATAAGGATACGGAGGGTTTATTATTATTGAATCAATAAGCTGTGAAATGGTAAAACAAGTATATTGGACAGGATAGCGAAGACTTTTTATATACAGACTAATGGCACTTAAATTATTTGGAAAAAAATATTCTAATGTCCTGCTCTGCCACGCAACGCCACGCAACGACAAAAAGCTTTTATTAAAGACTGGTTTAAATAAGTTTAAATTATATAATTAAAGGTATTTTGACACTACCAAGGAAAGATTAGCCACAAATATTTTAACTGACGCTTAGAACTCACGTTAGATATCTAAAATGAATTTAGTCCTTTTTATAAATCTAGTGCTATTGCGTCCAATAATTTAGGTTATAAACATACTAAATGATACCTAAATTAAAGATTAGGTAAACCCGGTAAAGTTCTAAAATCCTGATTGCAATAAAGCGCCGATATGACGGCCAAGGGCTAAGATGAGTAAAGCAAAAGAATTAAATACCGTTTAGGTGTAGTAACTATAGTAACCGTTAGGATGGGCTACTGTTAATATAACATTTTTAAAAACATGGGTAGAAATTAGCTAAACATTTCTAAATTACACTAGGGTTACAATAGAATGGGCGCAAGTCTTAATATCTAACTTATAACCAAAGAGATTGTGTACTAATTTAAAACCTACGAATTTTTAGTGGGCTAATGTAGTAGGCAACTCTCGTACAACGATCCGCTTTTGACAATAAAGATAAAATAAAAATAAGATCTAAACCCCACGGCAACTCGAATTGTTAGCGGGATTCTTGACCGGAAGACCGCGGCTGTTATATTCGTTTTCTTTCTTTTTAGGCCGAATCGCTAGTATTTGTATAAATGTGTATTTTTTACAGTATTTTTTCTTTAGGGTGGTTATTTAACTAAAAATCGAGTTTATATTTATATTCTTTGATTTTTCTTTAAGTTTATAAACAGCGATTTTTATTTAGATAAATAGGATGAACTACATCTACAGAAGATTTATAACAAGACAATGTTTAACTAGTTCCTAATGTAGAAAGGGTTATTTGTGCTATTTACCTTTTTAGGGTACGAAAAAGCTTCAATAGTGGGTTTTGTATTAGTATTGAGCCCGGGGCCTCTGTTTTCCTAGAAGTTAGATTCGGACCAGTTAGAATGCCTTCTGTTGAATGATTTATTTACGCCCATAATAGTTGCGATTATATTAAATTTAATAGTTCTTTTATTATATTATATGTTTTGAGGTATATTTTATAATATATAAAATTTATTTTTAATTATGATCTAGTTGAAAAGACGTTATATCCGTTAAAAAGTACAATGAAGTATATGAATGACATAAATTCAATATATGGATCTTTGCTACAATTCTATAAAGCTAGCCTCATTTGCTATTGCTAAGCAATCAGCAATCTAGACCCGCGCTATGGCTAGCCACCTCTGCTAAAAATTAAACACTAAATATCTACCTAGTGGTAAGAAATAATCCCACTAATATATTTAAAGATACAATTATTTAGGTGGTTTTAAGGTTGCTTGGTCCCTCTCTCTCTAATAAAACATAACAGCGTATCCCTTTAAACCTCAGAGGCACAGGCACCGCCCCCCCCTGTTGGCCGAGACTAAACGAGCTGCCTTATTAAGGGGGCTTGAGGAGTCTTCATCTTATTTTCTATGTTTTACGCAAAGGCTTTAAGCCTTTAGATAGAATTATTGTTTTTCGCAATAAATTCTTGAGCTCCGATTTTTTGCAGCAGCCGCCGCTGCTGCCTGCTTCGCGCCGAGCCTGCAAGCAAGCAAAAAAACATCAGATGCAAAAGATTCACCATGAAAATGTCATTCCATGGTCCTAGGGCTTAGCCACTTAGGGGTAAGCACAAAATCTAAAGTTTCCAGATAATCATTTTTGTGCAATGTTGTTAATTCTTTTTTATTTAACTGTACCTTCTTATAGGGTAGCACATTTATCCATATCCCAGTATAAACTCCTACTATGGGAAAAAAATAATTTAAAACAAGGCTTTACGTAAGCGCTCCACCTACTAAAAATAATAGTACTTAGTAACTTAGTGGTATAATAATCTTTTGGAATTATATCTTCAATATGTCCCTAGTATTTAATAATAGTACTAACATTTTCAATATGTCAAGAACCATTATAATATTCGAACTTCATTTGTGATATTGTATTTGGGTCGTAATTTGGGTAATAACGCAGTGTATCTTTAGTGTTATGTAACTACAATAATAAGTACCTTGTAGCGTTCTTATAAATGAAGATTTCTAAAAAAGCAAAATAAAAAAATTTACTTAGTAATTATGCTATTTTTAGCAAACGTTATTTATTGCCCCGTATTTTAGCTTAGGGAAAAAATGTATATCTTTAATATTCTATTGAAAGTATCTTAGTCTCCTTTATTATATTTAGAGGATTATTTGGGTCTGATAGTGAAAATAAGTCTTAGTACTATTTAATTCTTCATATACATTTAGAGGGCCTCATTATTCTTATTTATTATTCTATTATTAATATAATCATCTACTATGGTAGTACTGATTTGATCACTTTAATTATAATTTAATTTTAGATATAAAACACATATATTTTTAATTGTTAGGGATATTTATAGCGGTTGCGGTAAAATAACACCCGGTTTTGGGTTGAATTTATTGACTAACTAAAGGAAACACGTTGGAGTCACCCTTGAAGGGTTAGTATTGTTTTAGCGGTTTGTCTTAAGGTTTAATACTCTTTTGGGGTTATTAAGAACTAATTTACTTATACTTTCCTAAGTTTTTACATTAGATAATACTCTTTAATTATGTTATGTAGGCCATAATGTTCTTAGCTCAGTTTTTAGTCTTACTAGTTATAAACTACAAGATATTAAAGAACGCTAATTGCAATATTTCTTTCAAGGGGCTCATCGGCTTCAAGATAACTTAATTGAATGCTGTTTAGTAACACATTCAAGGTCCTAGAAAGTTTACTATTTATATTAGGATTAGCCACACGGAATTTGGTATCAAGTGTCTTTTTGTATTTGCGCAGGGGGGGAAGGTTTTTACCGAGAGCAAACTGGGACTAATCTGTTATTTACTTCTTAACCAGAGGTTACTCAAAATTAATGCCTATATTGTTCCTATTGTTTTTTTATCTTTTATGTTTAGGTAATTTGGTAACACCTTTAACTTTATATTTTCATAGGGGAGTCTTATCTTTTTATCAGTGAATTTACGATAGATTACCCATTAATGGATATTCTTGGCTTGTGACCTCTTATTTGTTATTATCAGCAGCCTATTCAATTTCATAATTTTTAATCGTATTTACATTTTCGGTGCTTTCATTTTACTAAGATTCCTAGAACAATCAGTTATTGTTGATAGGAATAAAAGAGGATTCTGATATTGTTTGGATTAGTTTCTTTTTACCTACATATATGTGGTATATAAATTCCTTGTTGATATTTAGACGGAGATTACTTATTCTGGTAACAATAATGCTTTATAGTCTTAATAATCTCTCACTTCTAATTGGTAAATAATACAACCAAATCTAGGAATAAATCTCTAGGTTATACGTTGATTCACAAATAACCTATAACAAGGAAAATATCTTTCCTTGTATACACAAAGGAGCAACCACAAAATATAAAACTTATTTAAATCAACAATAAAAGTTTTTAATCAAAAAAAAGAATTCAATTTGACAGCAACTATACCTAAATTATTCGTTCTAATTATTTTTACTACTTAAATAGCCTCCAATAATGTTATTATTAAATTTTAGTTATGTCCCATATGACAATTGGAGATTGTGAAATTTAACCCTTTCTGGTGTTCGGGCTATTTATGGTGGGCGTGCCTATCTACTAAATTTGTGTATAGCATGGAATATATTTCAAGACAGGGTGGGTTTCGAAGGCAGATTTTACTAAAATACCAGATTTACACAAGTTGGGGGTTTTATATAATCCCATAACCATATGCACAAGAAAAGGTAGGTACAATGAATGCACAATCCTCTAAATTCACCTCCAAAGGTATTCTCTAACATCTTTAATCCTTGAACCATTTATAACACAATTACCCTAACTTCCATCCGCGAACACAGGTAACTCCTCTTTCATCCTGCGCACAGCCATTTACCCAGTCTCAAACGGTCCCTACCACCTTCTATAATACCCTGGAAGCCTCGTAGTATATAAAACCCTTACCACCTAAGGGAGAACTACTCCTTGATTTAAGTTTATTTTACCCCACATTCATTATAATTTATAACATAATATACTTTTGTATAATGAATAAGATAATGGATGTAAGACTTCAGTATATTAAGAGTGAATTAAATAAGATCAGACTATGGTGAAATTCGTAAAGGCATTTGTGGGCGCAAGGCTCTTTTAATGAATAAGATCGCAACAAATTTATTGTTAACACTCAAGGTGGCTGCCGAGTCCTACAAAAATATACTTTGCTGTACACTACTAAGGTTTGACATGGCCATACGTACGTGAATAAAGTAAAGGGTAAGGGTCTGATCATGGTTTTGATAGGTGTTTGCCTAAGCCCAGTGAAAAAGTCATGTAAATCTGTCTTTAGGTTAGATTGAATAAAAAAAGTCAGAGATACTCTTTGAATTAGATGTCAGCTTTTCAAAACTAAGCAAGATTACTTATGTAAGAATATTAAGTTTAGTCACGGAATACTACAACTTTTAAATTTGTTTAGGGCTTTGCTGAATTAGCATACCTTATGGTTTTTTCTTCTTTTTTCTTGCTTGGCTTGGTGGTGTTAACATTACATACATGCACACTTTAGGTGAGGATGTGGGGATACAACTAATTTTTAACTGACAAATTCATCCCCATTAGGAGATGCGTAGCTTCCCTAACCCATCCTTGTCTTACATCCCCAGTCATATTTGCACCCTGGCTGCGTAAACTTAAAGCTAAGGGTTGGGTTACATTCCAAAGGATAAGGCTACACAAAGCTGGCCTCTAGGTAGTATATACTTATTTATTAAAACTAAACGTTATTAAAACTAACTAAAAATGGTTTATTATATACATTCAATAATCTTTTAACTTTGTTTACGAAATTAAAAAAATCACGTATTTATATAACCAATTTTCTTTTTATAAAATATGCCACAATTAACACCTGTTATTAAATCAGAGAAAAATGTATTTGCTTTTGCTGTATAGTATTAGTTCATTTACATATTATCCTAAGTATAACCTACCCAAGAATAGATCGTTTTAATTCTTTATACGTATGCTTTGTTTTAATAATAAATATAAATATAAAATTGATAATATTCCATAGTATAGAATTCTTAGTAATAGTTTATTTAAAGATCTATATATTAGGAGTAGTAATATATACTACTCTAGTTTTTACTACTTATATTACAGAAGATAAATAAGTCCCTTAAGATCAATTCCTGAGCATATAGGAGATATTATTAAATTTAGAAGTTTTAGGGGGTACTTTACATTTTAATCTTACACAGATATTAGGGATTTTACCTAATAATGGGGTTTAATAAGAATTAATTTTAAGGCTAGTTGCAATAACTATAAATAAATTAGTAGTAACAATTGATCTTCATATGCTCAGGAAATCTCTAAGTAACAAAACCACAAAAGTTTACAAAATCAAATAATGGCTCAGCAAATGGACAAAGGTTATTTCCTCATTCATAATATTTATTTGATTTATATTAAAAATAATTATTCTAATCGAATGGTGCACTTAACAGTTTTAGCATCTAACAGGTCCATTTTCTTTAATCTTTTGCTTAGGTTTTACATAGTACGTTAGGGGACAAATTTTAGGGGTGTTCCAAAAGACAATGCGTTTAAATTCTCTTTTTTCCGTTACTAGTACCGGAGGCTTGCCCCTTTAGCTTTATTTTGTATTAGTTCACTAATTGAATTCATCAGTTTATCCTTGCAAAGATGTTACTCTTGGTTAAGATAGGGGGACGTACAATAGTAGCAGGACACATGGTTAATTGAAGTGTTTTTAAGTGGTTTGTTTTACAATATAATGTCTGTTCAGGTGATCAATTTTTTTTTTTATTGTAGTTTGAGACCATTATTTTATAATGCTTTCTCGTTTTGAAATTGGAATTCGTGTGCCTTAATCCAAAGCCAAGTTTTCGTTAGTTTGACAAGTTATTTACATAAAAAGACGGACTAGCTTTTGCAGATTTGCTTGAACCTAAAAAAAATTTATACAAAAATTTTTATACACTTGTACTATTTTAATACAGGATTTTAATACTTTTTATTACGTTGCGCTAGAGGTATCTTTGATAAAACCAAGGATTGAGCGATTTCTTGGGCTAATTTGACTTACTTCGAAAAATGTCTGATTACATAGATATTTAGTTTCTAAAATTTTATTTTGTAAACATCTTGTATAAATTTATTTTATGTTTTATTCCGACGTTTTCTTAAATTTAGTTTAAAATTCTTAATTATTTTGGATAAGCTAGGACATTTAAACATGTATAAATTTCATAAATTAAGGCATCACTAATTTATTTAACATTCTTCTTTCTACACATTATTTTTGTTTTACATAAGGTTTGGTGTAAAGATTATTAATAGTGAATTTATATAGCTAAGATTAATGAAAATTTTATTTTAGGCCTTATCTTTCAAATTATGGTATAAAATTTTAAAAAAATTATTTAAAATTTGATTTTTTTAATTATTAGATTATTTAGTATACTACTCTTTGACAAGATTTTCGGCTTGCATTAACTAGAGCTTTGTAATTTAGTATAGAGTATTATTGATTTATTTGTTATTTTAACATTTTTTTTTTTAGTAATATTTTATTTAAAGGCGGATGGTTAAAAAGGAAAGTTTTGGTTGTAATTCGGATAATCAGTTCTCGAATTACTTGTAAGATTGAATTTATTGTCATATTAGTGAACACCTCTACAGGATGTCAACAATAATTTATATAAAATAGATGATTGTCCTTAAAAAAACAATCCGTCTCATCCTAATAAGAACGCTAGTTTTGAAATGGGTGGCTGGTAATTTGGAGGTCGAATAAACCTGATAAGGGGAGTTTGAAATAATAAATATCCTGAGGATAAATCAATCCTAAGGATGAGTCAAAAATAAAATTTTATGGTAAGTTAGAAGAAAAAAGTTAGTCGTAGGAGATACAACGAAGATAAATTCACAATAACCAACAATTTTTGATAAAATATTTTTTGGGTGGTACATACTTTACTGAACAAGAGAAGGTATATGATTTTATCATATTGAGTACAAGGGTGAACACCTAACCTTTTTTATGTAGAATATGAGTTTAACAGGTAAATTTCTGGCCGCTGGAAAGCTGAGTTTGTGGATGTGGGTTGTGTTAAGGTTACAAAACGCTACCAATTAATGATATGTTAAAGTTTGTTATGGGTTAAGGTAAACTTTAATAAAAAAGAACGTATCCTTCTTAGTAGGAAAAAATAAATTGAATAAAATTTAACTTTATTTTACATGTAAAATTTATTCATACTAAAGATAACACATTAATAATTATTGGACATAGTATTTGTTTTATATGGGTGTCATTACCGCGGAACAAAAGGTTGCTTAAACTAAAGTTCAATATACTGGTGGATAGTTGAGTAAAAATGTGTAGAGTAAGCAAAATTGCTATAAACAATAAAATTTTATTCTTTTGGAATAATAAACCCGTATTAGAAAATAATGGTAGAAATTAGTGCTTGGCATATAGCCTGCTTACAGCTGTTGCTGAGGCTGTTGCCTGCGATATAATAAATTCAGGCAGGCGCTCAACCAGCTTCTATGCGAGGCCGGCTTATGAATAGTTCATTATCTCAGTAGTCTATAGCTTCCAGAGGGCAAGGACTCTCAGTATGGGTTATAAGACGAAACCAAATGAGAATTATTTTTTATTAAGTAATAAGGTATTTTATAAATAGAAACAACTATAAATTATCACTCTCCTTATAATTTCAAATTTCTTTAGAAACTTTTAGTGGAGTTGGAATGAGCATTGATCTTGTAAAAGAAAGTTTTATGGAATGAAAATTTACATCAAAAAAATAATGCTTGAGTTTGGTTGATGCTCATGATTGGAAGCTGGTTCAAGTCCTGGACACTTGCTAATGCGTACGGTTTGGAATTTTCTAAACATTATAAGTTAACTACCAACATACTAAAGGTTATTAAATTTAAAAAAAAGCGCGGTGGTTACAGCTTGAGTATAATAAGATATAATTTTGCCGGCCTTTTAGAGAAGAAGGTAAACCCTTCATTAAATAAATAAAGGGGTACAGTTCCTGCTTTAAGAGGATGATAAATACTTCGGGAAAAGGGAAGTAGTTAAGGGATGACTTAACCAGCAAAAGCAACTACTTCGTAGGTAGTCGAGACCTGAAATGGTGATCCGACCACATCGGGTCTGAAAAAAAAAGCCCTATGCGAAGTTTTAGGTACAGCAGTGGGAATTTGGTCCAATGCCTAACGGTGAACTAGCAACATTGAGAGTGGCACGTCCTATTTTGATCAGGCGCCTAAAAAGATTGATCTATAGGATATATTAAAAATGATCAAAGTTATGTTTATTATTCAAATTGAAACAGATATGTATATAGTAGCTCCTTGACCTAATTACTGGCAGGCAAATCGCGGGTAGTTACTAAGAGACTAGTTATTAATTCTCTTTATTGGGTTTTAAAGGGTACCTTAGACGGGTCTATTAGCTTATATAATGCTTGATTTGACGTAAGTAGATTATTTATATTGAGGAGGGCGAGGGTACTTTAGGTAGGAAGAGATGAATCTCTTAATAACTAAAAGGGGACTCGGGTAAAAGGCGAAGGCCACCCCTTTTAGAGTAAAAACTGACGTTTTTGGGACGCAAGGGCCAGAGAACAAACAAGATTAGATTACCCCAAAGTAGTCATTTGCAGTAAATGAATGGGATGCCATAAGGATAGGATGAACATTGTTAATTTAGATTGGGTCGAAACAGTCTTAATATTATATAAATTTTTGGTCTATAAATGAAAGTTGTAAAGCATTCAACCTTCAAGAAGGTAAGTGGCCAAACGGCAGGTACACTGAAATCACTAACCCTTTCTGAGAACAGTAGTGAAGTATGTGTTTAAATTCGATAATCCTCTAACAACCTTACCACAATTTTTGTTATATTAAATATTACAGGAGTTGCAGGGCTGTTTTCAAGTTAAGTAGTGAAACCTATGGGTTCCATGGGTGATAACCGAATCGTGGGCTTTTATTTTTTGATGCGGTGGCTAATTATAAATAATTATCTTTAAGTGTAAGAGTTCGCTATACGATAAGGCACTAGATCCCTTGATATTGGGCAAAAAAAGGGGACATAACAGTCATCAATAAGCCCTTTTATTTTTGTGGGGCTCTAAGACGTCCACCATCTCCTTGGCCGTTCGTTGGAGCTAGTGTCCTTTCAAAGTTACCCCGCGGGATCTAGACTAACAAAAATTCGGGGACACTGAAAAGCTTTCTGGTACCAAACCAGTATACGAAAGTTAATTGTTTGGGTAGTTGAAGAGTTACCTCAGGGTAATGGTAATAGGGTCAAAGATGATCGAAACAGATATAGTGTTTATCGCGATCCTAGTCAATTACAGGTGTTAAAGTCCCGCAAAGCCATAACAATAAACAACTTTGTAATCGAAAAAGAGCAACGAGTAGACCGGTAGATATACTATATTTGTAAGATTAAGTGTATCTATGATGGGGGTCTCGAAAAAATATCAAAATCCCATAAGCCCTTTCTAAAATATATCCCTGGTCAATTTAAATCAGCACGTTCTGTATCAACTATTGGCGCGTAGATTAGTTGTTTAGAAAGATATACTAAACCTATTAAACCCGACCCTGTTTTATAAACAGGGTATGTTGAGTTAGAGGGATCCTTTTTCACTTATTTTGAAGGAAAAAAAAATCAAGAGAGGATTAGGTCACAATTGTGAACGCTAGATTAGGTAATTAGTTTTACACAAGAAGGATTTTAGAATACATCTGAAAGTTAATTCAAACAGTTTTTAAAGGCGAAGGGTTAACTTAATATGTAAGCATTGGTGAAGATGTCTTCATATGTTTTAACATTAATAGATCAATATCCCGATTTAGTATACCACTATTTTTCGGACGAAACTAATCCCCCTTTATTATGAAAAAAATATTGGGACTAACTTTTACTCTTAGAAAAGCCCGTTGGTTTTTTAATCAGAATAGAAAACCAAAATTTAAACATTAGAGTAGGAATTTGCCCCGATTGAATTGTATCAATTAAACGCTTTTCTAATGAAAAAAGGTTTAATCTGATGATATTCAAGAGAGCTTACCCGATATAACGTTGAAGAATCTTCACCCCTTAGTGGTCAGGAGTATAATCGATACCAGACTCCCAATGGAATGCTTGGTTTAACATGGGTTGAGGGTGTTTTATGGTTAATATTGAAGAAATCTTCCTGCGTCAAAATACAGCTTTTGGAGTACAATTAATAGATTCCAAATTAACTAAAATAATAAAGGGATGAAGCCTGAATGGAAGAGTTAATACTTTGCCTATTTCGGGTGTGAGTAATTAGTGAAGTGTAACTAAATATTGGTATTTTGTAAGACAAAACTTCATATATATTTATTGATATCAACTTAATACCAATTTTTTTAATAATCAATAAGGTAGTAGGTGTAGTAATTAACAAATTATTAAGATCTGATGGTAAAGCGGTGAAAATAGTTAAAGGTTAAAAGAGTTCATTTATCTCCTTCCCCGGACGGTTAGATGAAGTTAATATGATAAAAAGCTGGAATGGATCGGTAAGAGTATTATAAGTTTAGTGCTGAAATAAATTTGTATTCAATATTATCAATGATTAAATTTGATAGCGCATGAGCCAAAGGACTGCAAAATGGGATATTTTAAGTCATCTCAAAAAAATTAGGGATGAAAATTTTAAGGATTTGTTAGTCTGAAAAATTCGCTTACGTGAAATAAGTAATACTGTAAACTCGCGAATCACCTGTCCACGAGGTGAATGACCCCTCGGAAGTTGTACAACCACTCGTCACCATCCTTGAACAGAGCCTTATTTGCCAATCAAGTTTGCTTTCTAGGATTAGTAAAAAAAAATGTAGCTTTTTGTAAGATTGGTATGCTATTGACAGCACAAAAGCTGTCTTTTATTGGGAATCTTCGTATTGCGCGGTTCGTAATTAGATGTTTAGTTCGAATACGGTTCGTGTGGTAGTGGAAGATCTGCACGGGATTTAAATTAAACATAAGCTATACTTGATTTATTATTTTCTCCTATAAACGGAGGTGTTTTCCTCCTTTAAGTCGGTAAGAAGGTTGAGCTTAACTTTCGTCTTAGCTTATGACTTTATAAGCAAGGGTTTCGATCTTCTGTCTCCTACCCTTGTGCATAAATATTACTAGAAGTTAAGGTAACCTTAATCGGGTTGAAAGGGTGATCCTGCATATAATAGATTCGGCTTTCGAACTCCCCGATCGAATATCGAAATAATAAAATTAAAATTAAATATGAGGATTAGTTTTGTCAGATAATCTTAAGGAGTTCCATTAAGTTTTCTAAAAAGGTTCCTTTATGACCTCATTATTTCGTAATTCTTTGTTCTGTAAAACAAAATTATAGCCATGGAGGGTGCAAGGTCTAAAAATGCTCAAGCCACTCAGGCCTGCTGCATGCTAAGCCTGTCTTTTTCAATATATATATTAAAGCATAGCCTCTTAGGTTAGCGTGGCGCCATCTGCGCGTATTTTTAAGCCCTTGTTGAGGACACGCGTTAAACTAGGATAAGGATTTCGCTTTCATTTCAAAGATCTGAAAGCTTGCTGTTGGGAGGAGGGGGGGAAAATTACAGGGAAAAAAGAACAAACACAAAAGTAAATAGTAAATTGAACTTTTGAATAGAGCTGAATTTTTATAGCTAAAGTAAAACAAATGAGGCCGTTATAAGGCATCAAGCCATAGCCTCCAGATATAAATTGTTTTTTTTTAGCGGTGACCGGCATATACCATAACCTTTGGTTCCACATAATAGAGCAGCTCAATAAGCGTAAGTGTAAAAAGAGTGTCTGGGCTTTGCGTATTTGCGACTTCCGACACAGACTTAATTTAACAAGTAAAAAAGTTGCTATAAGGTTAAGGTAAAAACCAAATTTGCTAATCGTGATCTTTTAGATTAAGGTGTTGATCGAACCTTTTTTCCTCGCGTCAAAGTTAGAATGAATAATTAATAAATTAATATTCATAATTTTAAGGATCAGGCATTTTATTCTTAATGATTCTAGTTTAGTATTATTTTCTTAATATGCTTTCCTGAGCAGCCACAAGGCTAGCGTTAATGAACCTCGAAAACAAAGAATTAACAAATATATTAGGCAGGCGTGTTAGAGGAATTGCCAATCTATGTAATGTATGTTAACACCCACACCTCAACAGCACAACTAAAAGCCACTAAATTAAGATGCTTAACAACTTCAGGTTAAAAACACAAGTAGCCCAAAACTGTAGTTTTTTTTGGCCCTTGATGGGTATTTTTTTTTTTTCTTGCTTACAGCTTAAGCAAGCCTTAGCTCTAAAAAATAATGAACATAAGGTCATGCTACTAGAGTCTTATATACACTACTTTGTTTTTGTAATCCTTTATAATACTTTATGAATTGTAGATTAAGGGAGCTTCGCCCAGTGTGTACAATAGCTCAACGGGCTTACTG
>JACYFI010001141.1:0-12482 GCA_020975735.1 Ophiocordyceps xuefengensis | reverse complement strand
TTTGTGTTGAATCAAATGAATCACTTTACGATAAATAGGGAAAATATTTTAAAACTAATCCTAAAGCTTCATGTAAGCAGAGAAATTAGAACTACATCAGTACAAATTTTACACTGTATTTTAAGAGCTCCTGCCATCTTAGCTAAATGTGTTAGTGTTTGGTTATTTTGAATTATTTTCACGGTAATAGAAAAAAATAATCATCCTGAATTTATTAGTGTTGCAGCCTGAAATTAGAGTTTCTCCTCATTATTGTATCTGTCGATTATATTAATAGGAATAACAGAGCCGTACATACACTCCGCGCCCTTGAAAAACTGGTATAAAGACCAATCGAGAATTCTAATAACCTATTGGTAATTGTAATACTTTTTAATTATTTATTTCCTTGATTATAAAAAATAAAGTATTGGGTATTACGGGTAGTCAGATTTGAACTGACACATGCTGAGTGGAAACCAGTAAGGTCCTACCATTAACCATATCCGTCTCGCTACAAAGCCCCTTTGGCTTGAATCTAAATGTTTTTATACCTATTTAATAATCTATTAGACATATTAACTAATAATCCTCTTATGAAAAATTTAACATTATACACTTAAATACCTTGGGATGTAATTAAAATAAATATATAAACAACCTCTCTTATGTTATTTGCTTTATTTGATACGTTATTTAGACGTAGCATATTGCGCTAAGCGTATACTTGTTTCAACCAAAAGCGGCTCAAATAAGTAGATAATTATTTAAATATGACTCTGGCCTGTTGCAGCCTTTAATTAATAATTTTGCAGATAATTAGAATGCTGGTTGTTGGTGAACAATACATACGTGCACATATTTATTCATGTTATACTATGGAGATGTTCCAGGGATCGAACCGTGACAGAAAAAATTGCAAGTTTAGGTTTGCAATTTAAACTTAACACCGCCTAAAAGTAGTAATTTATTATTATCAATTTTTCTAGGCAATTTTCTTTTTCCTGTTTAGCATAGGCCTTGCCTGTAAAACATACAATTAACGCTAAGCTTAAACTTGGCAATTTTACTTTCTTTGTGCTTTGTAGTTTACTTTTTGTGCTAGCATACTTCCGTCAGCACTGCAAGGAAAAATTTTAAAAGTATGCTCCTACAAAGTATATACCGATAAACCTTAACTGTAATTTTGTAAGTGTAAAAAATTATTGTGAGCTGGTATTCTGTCCTTTTACCCGGTCTTCTCTAAAAGAGAAGAGCTTAGGCGCGTGCTACTAAACAGATAAGAAATTTTCATTTTCATAAGATTATAAATTAAATAAACAAAGAAGCAAATATCTTCTATGAAAAAGGGGCCATTGATGTCCACTCAATCCAAATTACGAGCGACCATTAAAGCTAAATGTGTCTTACCTATAAAACCTTTCTTGAATATAGTATATAAGAGTCTAAAAAGGGAGCGAGGCCAAAAATTTTTAGTGCTCGTTAGCCAAATTCATATATATGACTTGGGGCAGGATCGAACTACATTTCTCAATAATTAAAAAGGTCATATTGTATTCACCCATTTTATACTTATAGTCCCCTTTCACTGCCCACCCGTAAGATTGCACTTTACAACCAAAGCATTTCAGTGCCTCTGCTCGGACAATTGAGGCTTCACGGGGCTTACTTTCCCAGAGTACCGGCAAACTATGAAGTAGGTGTAAGAACATCACGTAAAGGCCTATCCTCAATCCAATATTGACATACCCTAAATTATTCTTTGTGATCTATAAATTCTAATTACATAAATAACCACTACCCTTATGATCGGAAGCTACTTTCTTATTTTCGTCTAGCAAGCCAACTAACATACAGAGATATGGGAATAATGCACTACAAGAAAGTTGTGATGCTCTTGAGAAAAAGGCGTTATTTTTCGTATTAGTATATTTTTCACACTTTAATGCTAAAGGAATTTACCAAACTTGGTTGGGCTGCGCCTTTATTATTCTTGTTAAAAGAATAAATATGCAAGCAGCCCTAAAATTTAACTTTAGAAGCGTACCTAGCCACTGATTGTAAATTAAATTTAAAAAGGTAATCTTCAGAATAAATTAATGAAGGATTTACATACTTAAAGTCATACACACTATTATTGTTAAATCTTATTTATTTTATTTAGTATCAAAATAACTGATTTTACAAATCTCATAGGGCTTGGCTTTTCATTTTTTTTTGAGCTTTATTTTTCTAGCCCGTTACTGGGCTTGGCTAGAAAAATTGACAAAACTAAAAAATAGTACATATAAACCTGTATCTAAGGAGGATTGACACACTCATGGGTACTACCCGGGTTGGCTTAAGTAACCCCTCTGTCTACATTTCA
The DNA here is from genome assembly GCA_020975735.1 of Ophiocordyceps xuefengensis. NCBI lineage: Eukaryota > Fungi > Ascomycota > Sordariomycetes > Hypocreales > Ophiocordycipitaceae > Ophiocordyceps > Ophiocordyceps xuefengensis. The sequence goes on along the minus strand of JACYFI010001141.1, from coordinate 10,135 downwards.
AGCACTTAGACTAAACATATTTTCAAATTCAATTTTCCGCCATACTAGCTAGGGCCTAAGGTGCAATCGAACACTTCAATTGATTTACTGTTTAGTGAGACAGTTGCTTTTCACCATTAAAGCTTATAAGTCGCCTTTTTTTCCTTCTATTTAAGGGTCTAGCCGAATTATTTTTCCTTGCACTAAGCTAAGCTAGACAGCACAATTAATCAAAAACATTATTATATTGATTCTATTTTTTTAAATTATCAAACTCTTTTAAATGTTGCTTGGAAGTTTAGAAAATTTATTAGTTATTATAAAGCTCAATAACTTTTTTATAAGGCCGGTTGTATGAAAAAGATGCCTACTTTAAGTTTTTTCTAGCGTTGTTACGAAGTTGGGGCCGAAAAAAACTAAAAAATTAAAAATTTTTTAGTCATAGAAAGGAGATATTCTCTTGTGATTTTCTTAGCTTAACGCCTTTTCAAGGATAGAAAAATAAACGGCTCACAAAATTTTTAATTAATAATAATAATTTTCATCGCTTTTGTGTTTTTCTTAGCTGACACCTTGCGTAGAGCAACAGGGGTCGTTTGTAGGGTGCTTTCAAACAGGATATTAAAATTCGCGCAAAGCACTCAGGCCTTGCGAAGCGCGAGAAGACGGCTATTTATTTAATAATATTGAAGGAAATTTACAGAAGACGTTTATAAAAATTACCTCCGCCTATATAGTTCAATAGCCTGCGCTAAAATAATATCTTAATACAGATATATCCTCTATGTGGGTGAATGGACGTATGTTTTACCAAACAGCCTTACAAAATTACAAAATATATAAGGCAAAAGTATCCTCGTTTTTTTAACTATGCAAAAAACCTAATCGTTTGGGCAGTCGCAGGTTAAGCCTCTCATTAATTCAAGAAAATTCCGAGTTGATTTAGAATTACCAATTATTAAAGTTTTGAGCCCAGGGCCGTCAAAATTTTTGTTTATATATCAAAGGCTGCAAAGTAGGCTCTAAATAATATACACTATTTACTTTAAGGCTATCTAATTTATGAATTAAGGACTCATTTGTACTAAATAAAGACTTGCGCATAAAAAGGAGTCTTAAATTATTGTTTACGCACGCAGTATGCTTTACCCCAGATTAAGATATTAACGCTATCACGCGGCCTATAGGGTCTTGTCCACTAATACCCCGGACATGAGCCGGATTATGTTACTGGGGTTTACATCAAAATCTCACAGTATTAGACCTTTAGCAGGATTTCGTAACCCGCGGGGTGGAGCATTAAAGGGCGTATGTCGTAAACCGCTTTGAACTGCTAATTCTTTTTTTTTTTAATAGGTACAAAAGTAGAGCTCAGAATGTGTCCCTTATCTATTCTTGCTGGCTCTTACACCTACTCTACGTTGATTTATATTTCGTTTTTATGTATGACTGATTTTATATTGGAAGCAAAAAGCTCACCTAGGTGTGTCTTTTATACTATTAGTTGTTAGTTGCATTAGCTTCTTGTTTATTTGCTTGGTTTCTATGTATTTTTGGTACTTTATCTCGAAAAGCTAGGGGGGACAAGCGAAGGTACGCTTCTAAGAAGCGAGAAGAGATATGCCAAACCATTAACTTATTCTTAGGGATCAAGACAATAAAAAATCGCGAGCCTTAAGGCCTGCTACAACAATAAGGTGGCATTATTTCGTAAAAGGAAACATCCATTTTTTGACCTGCACCCCATCTCTTCGAGTAGCTGCATTGGTTGACCTGTAGAGGGTTTAAGGCACAAGTAAAAATTTAAACATGACATGTATCACCTTGCAAGAAATAAAATAAAAGTAGGCTTGCGGTTGAATTATACAAAAGAGAAATATAGTAAAAGATAAGCAAGCTTGCAATACAAGAAAATACTACAGATTTTGCTAATTTAATACCTATATTGTTTAGCCCACGATGCGAAGTATTCAACTCTCTTTCACAGTTGGATTACAAAACAATAACATTTACTTTTAAGTAACCTGGCTAGATGTATTTATAAATAAGTGAATTTGTATTAAATTTAGACTTTTATAGTCCTTGAAATCTCAGATTCGTACGGGATAAAGCCTATTAAATATTCGTATAGCATCGTTTAGAATTGAGAATATCTTAAGATGAGTTCGTGCGTATATGCTTTATCAAAAGCACTTATTCCTTTAAACTAACTGAGCGTTCCCTTGCCGTTGCTTATCTATACATTTGCTTAGTAAAGAAAATCCTTATGTTATAATACTACGGAAGATATATATATATACAAGCCATATATCATATTTAATATCTTAGGCCATAGAACAAACAGGTAACCATAGGGCTTGAGTTAACCATATTTTAACCTTATGAGTTTAAACTCTTCGTGTTCATTTGCCGTACAAAAGTTTGTTCTTATTTTCTTACTCATTCCCTCTTAGAACATAGGAAACAGAACTGTCTCCAACCGACGTATTTAACCCACTCATGAAACTTTTTAATCGACGAAAGTCGCACCCTACTATACGTTCGCCTGCGTCCATTGGACGGATAAGTTTAGAGCCGACATCGAGGTGCCAAACGGACCACTGATTTTTATGTACACTCTGCGTCAAAAATTACCCTTTCTTATATGTATCATATTATTTAATTTCCATTTCTTTTCAAAATGGTTTTCAACTATGTCTTTCCATTATTATATTCTTATAATTTTAAGATTTGCTTTAATGATTAGTACTATTAGCACCCCAGTTTCCAAAATCGGGTATCACATACTTGTATTGAATAATATGTTAAATCTTAGAAAAGTTCTTCCTCTTATCATGGGGATACTCTTCTAAACGAAGTAGCCCCACACCTAATTATTATTAACCGGGAGGCTCCATTCTTAATATCCTGATTCAGGTTAAATTGGCTTTATTTGTATCTCAATTAACATCAGGAACCTTTACACTCAATCTTCAAATCCTGTGTATTTATACATATTACTCTTGGTGGGACATAAATCGGAAAGAATGTTTCCATTAATGCCGAAAAATTTTGTACAACTAAAATTTTAACCATGAAAATTCGACTTATTTTTTTCCTTAAAGGATACCCAATTATAGTACAGATAACTTAAAACTTCCTTGCGCTTACTCGACTGGTTGTTAGAGTCAATGAAAAAAACCATAAGCACTTATATACCTAGTTCTAGATTTCGATTTTTAATTTATCTTGCATTTTTTCTAAGTCAGCTTTGCAGGCCATAGAAAAATAAGCCAAAAAAACAATCGAAGAAGTAAAGCCGCATCACCTTTGAACTGGTATTTATCTTATTTTATTAATTTTTAGCGAGTCTATCCTTAGAAACAGTAATAACATAGGGATAACCTCCTTTAATGTTCTTAGTTAGACCTCAATGTTTAATTTGGCCTTTTAATACTATATAATTTAATTCTCATTCCCTTTTAACAGTTAAAAGTCTTTAATTTTTTCAATGTATGATAAGCTTTCACTTTGCGCACAAAGAAGTTTATCAGTCTCCTAATTTTAGGTGGGCGTGCCTCATAATAGGGTATTTATCGAAATCGGATCTATTCCTACACCTAAAATGCTAAAATCGTGTGATTGTCAAACTTTCAGCAATTTAGTTCCAGTTATCTTACCTAGGAAAACTCCCTACTTTCATGTGTTTATTTATTTTTTTCTTAATAATATCTTTATCTTTTTAAGTGTGCACCAAGCGGGCGCAAGCGCCGCAAGCAGTGATTTGAAAGAATATAACCTAGACTAAAAAGCTTTTTATTCTTTATTTTCTTATGACAAAAACTCCAATACGGATCACTAAAACTGTAATAAGTGTTCACAAGAAATCAAGTGTGGAAATAGTTACTTCGGTGGAAGAAGCCAAATTTACTATAAGAATTTACCCACCTGAAGATGCGAATGCTTTTTACAGAAAAAAGCTTCGAGTACGTCGTTTTAGTTATAATTGAATAGGATAATGTTGACATTAAATTTCCTCTAAATATAAACAAGATTAAACCTTTGAAATGAAAATGAATTCTACATTCTTCAAATCCTCCTTTTTCATTCTTAATGAAATATTTACAGAGGCGATTGCTCTATAACGGATTTAGTAACTACTTTAATTTTATTTTTAATACCTCCTCATTTTTTATAACCTTTAGAATTTATATATTGTATTATGAATTAGCTATGATTAGAACAATAAACCCTACAGTTAAACTTGTGCCGTGGCCAGTATATTGTTAACTTTTGGCTTTCAGGATAAGAGGCCCAGAAAAAAAAATTATCTGGAGCGCCACGGCCACAGTAAACTTTATCCTATCCGTAGGATCGGATTATGGTATAACAAGGGGACGCTAGCAGTAATATTTAAATAGAATCTAATGTTTAAATTTTTATAATTTTGCGGGGACTTCAAAATAAATAATGTTTTGTAGTTGTGAGTGTAGCCTTTCTATCTCTACGTGCTTCGGGCTGTACACCTTATGGCTTTAAGGCTAGTTTTTATAGTATTAACAGGTTAATAAGCTCTATTTTGAAATAACTAACATATTTCTCAACATAAAAAATTTTTTTTTATCCTTTAATTAAAGACTAAAGCATTAAGTTATTAAAAGATCTGTATTTTATATGGCAATAGATTTCAAACTTATCTATATTATATTTTCTATTTTTTTTTCTTTTATTTTATTTTAATAATTCTTACTTAAAATTAGGTCAAAAAAATACTTTGGTTATTAAATTTATAACTTATTACAGAAAATGCATAAGTCATATTTTCTTCATCAGTTTCAAAATATGTATTTCAGTTATTTACTATAAAATAATACTCTATTTTTTCAAATAAATACTTATGGAATTTTATAAATTTGATAAAGAATATTTAATTTATAATTTTAGAAGATTTCTTAGGTTATTGGTCGAATCAGTAGGAAAAAAAGTAGTTCATAATAAAAGATTACTTTCTTGTGTTTAAGGACTAAATTATGTAATATTTTTTGTATATTCTACTGCTGCTTCGCAGCCCTCGAGGCCTATTTATTTTGGCAAGCACCTTTTTATCTTTTAGTATAAAAAATAAAAAACGTATTTTCTTATTTAATTTTGATTTAACCTTTTATTTATTATTTAAATATTTTCTTTTTTAATATTAGGCTTTCTCTATTTTGAGTTTATAAAGAATTTTTCTTTATTGGTTGGGGTATGTTTTAATGTTCGTGCGTGTATCACAATATCATTTTGCTCTCTAAAAAATTTTCGTCTTCGTTTGAAGTAGGAATAAATTGTTTAAGCATACCGATTTTATCACTTTTTGAAATATTGAAGTAAAATAATTTTAATTTATTTTAATTTAAATATTTATATTCTATTTAACAGTATATTTTTTAAGAATATGATTTTTTATGTCAAATGAAATAGATGTTTTTCCATTCTTTAGAAATATGAAAGTGTATAATATTTTATTTTTCAGTATCCTCCCGTTTTTTTTCTAAAGCACAATTGTCTATAAAAATTTTTATTCAATTTATTGTAATATGTTCATGATGGTTTATGCGTTTGGCACGCTCCTCTTTTTGATTCATACGCATACCCTATAAGGTACGGCTTTAAAGCTAGCTGAGTGCTTTGAATCCCTGGATCCTGAGGTTATGGATACTGCAAGACCCCAGCATCAAGGAAAGCATAAATTTATTTTATTTTTCTTTTTAAATATAGTATAATTAAAATGTCGGTTAAAGTATTAAAAAAGGATTTATTGTTTACTAAAATAAATCCCCGCTTATAGTCGTTAAGGTTTTATTTTACACATAATTTGTTAAAAATAAACTTCCCTTCAGTTTACATTTTTTTAGTAATTCTGGAGAATTTACCCGAATTAATGTATTAAATTTCTATTTTCTTGCTTTATAAGGACGTAGCTTCGCCCTTAATCACTAAGCATAATTGATAAACACAGAGTTCTTTTAGCATATTGTTCTGGTCTTGCATACTTTCTATTTGCTTCGAACATCCTGTTCGTATGTATAAATCAGTGTAACCATATTCCCTTTAACAACACCGCTAGCATTACGTGCAAAGGGAATATCAAGGGTTCTAGCCAGTAGAATATGTAGCGGTCGGGTTTTGTAGGCTAGGCGAGATTCTATATAAAAATAATCAGAAAGCCGAACCACTATATTAGCAGCAAAAGACAAAAATTATATGAAAAAATATATTAAAGGACAAACATGCCCCTGCGTATGCTTTTCCATAATCAAGGATCTATCCTTATATTGCATTTCTTGTGGACTCTTATGCCCTGCTTACGCAAAGTAAAAGGATTTTGAGCTACACAACAGTAGGCAAGATTTAGGGCCCGTTTTACGTTTTAGATATTAAAAACCATTAACTAGTTCGCTTTTTTCAACCACGGCTTGGCCTGGTTAACAAAGCAGAGTTAAAAAAAAAAAGATAGCTCCTAAAATATTTTGAAACTTTTATCAGCTTCTTAGCTAAGACGCAGGCTGGCAAAATTACATAATTACTTTTCAATTTATCCTTAATTTTCAATAGTTAAAATACCTACCCTAAATTTACAACCCTAAGTATCTTTGACTGTAATAAAGGCGCTGCCATAATATTTGTGTAATCCTAGGAAAACAAGTTAGCATGCCCACCAGCAAATATAAAAATTATATCATTGAATTAAAAATGTTAGGCTAATCACAAAATAGCGAAACAAATAAAATTTATAAATTTATAGAACAACCTGTTTACTCTTTAAGGTCTGTGCCCCAACATAACTGTCTCTTGTAGCGATTAAGTTCCTTATAGAGGGTCACTTTTCTATTAAAATAGGTAAACTGAATGTAGGTTGATTTACATTATAATTATTTGGTTTCCGTATTAATCTTTATTCTTTGTTTTCGGTTACTTGCTTTCTGCCTAAAACGCACACAGCAAAAAAGGACTCAGTAAACCAGATTAAGTCATAAGCCTTTATATCCCGAAAACCCAATCATTCATATGAAAGACAAAAATAAAGCATCCATAAGTCAACATTGTCAAGTACCTTATAATCTTAAAATCTCAAGCAACTCTAACAATTAGGATGACAGTAAACTGCAATAGGGGGTTCTCTCGCTAATCTAGAGGTTAAGCTTTATCTGCACACATTCCGATTCATCACGAGGCAAATCATCGAGACAGATTGTGTGATCCATTACACATTATGCAAGACCGCATTTAACGGCCAAGGGGCCTTTCTGCTTACCTTAGGACCTCACTAAATTAAGCCCGCTTTTAACCGGGGGTTTCCGTCGACTCGAATAAATATCATATTTTATTTATCTCTGTTAACAAAGCCGGGACCGGGCAGATTTCACACCTTTATACTTAGATTTTATCTTTCAGCCAGTGGGCTGTGTTTTAAAAATTTAAACAGTCGTACAACATCCATTTATATGGCTTCTTCCTTTTTAGCTTGAGTATTAAATCCAAGAATTGAGGGTCTCCTTAACCGAAGTTACGGGAGTCACATTTGCCGATCCTTTCACGCCACAACACATTTTTTTATCCTTTGAAGGATTGGGCTAACGTAGATTAGCTAAATTTGAATATTGAAAAATTTTAAACGGTGATCATTCCGGATTTAGAACGAATTTGCCTCGTAAACCATCCTTATTAAAGAGAACCTTTAGAATTCATGATCGGCTATTTGTTACGTGCGGGGAGGCCTTCGTTAAAAGTCAATTTTTCTTTGAATCCTGTAAAAGTTAATACTAAAAAAGGGGCGTAATAAATCTTTTCGTTTACTATCGCAAGCTTTAAATCTAAAAATCTAGTAACAACTTTTCTGTTGCAGAGTTGGTGTTATAAACTTTACCTGCTTTAAACTACATTTGTAAAGTCTTTGTAATAGAGCAAGTTATTTTCTTTCATTCCTGAGGCATTTTAAACACTAGTTTTTACTACTTTCACCTAATATCGTAGTCATTTTCTTTTTTAATTAATTACAAAAAAGACATCTTACCTTTCGCCTTCTTACATAACCACTACTCAGGTAAAGGATTGTAATAGCAAACTCAGTTTTACAGGTCTTGTAACCCGGGTGCTATTTTAGGTAATAAAATGCAATTCTTTTAGGCATGACCAAATTCAAGAAGCTTATATATTACCAAATTGTTTAGCTAATCCTTCTGTAGTAAGATGCCTGCTATTATAAGTCATTAACTTTACAGTTTGTTTAAACAACTGAAAATCCCTACAACACTTCTCTGTAAATTAACAGGATAAGCTTCTAAATGTTGAAAAATAATCTCTAAGTCTTTAATCATAAGAAGTTCATTAAAACTACTGGCGCCCTCACTACCATAGCTACTCTGCCTCCATCTAAAGAATTCTTATTTGGCTAAAAGAATTTCTAGCTTTTTATGGTAGAAAAATTGAAAAACAAGGCTTTCTTAGCTTATACCTAATTTAGGTTTGACTTTTTTATGATTAGATATATCTGGGGAAGCAATCCTTCTGCTTGTTTATTTTTTATAAGAAAAAAAGATAAAAAAATCCCGATTATAATTTGAAGGATCAGTTGTTATTATGTAATGTCTTTATTCATTAAAATAAAACTAGTATAACCCAAGATTGGAGCAAATAGATTTCTTATGCTTAAAAGTAATATTATACTAATTTTCCGTATTACAATATTCAAAATTCCAAACGTTTCCCTGGGGGCCAGAGACAACTCTTACCAATATGTTTATATATTTGAAAAAAAACCGATCTACTCGTTTTGCTCTGTTTTACCAGCCCATAATTTTCATCCCGGTACCATGATTTTAGATCGCGCGATAACCATTCCCTTTATAGATTCTTCCTAACTTGTAGTTACCCATCACAGGCTGATATGCTGATCCTGCTCACAGACGTTCTCAATAAGTTTGTTATTACGAGCTTTGGAGGGTGTCCCCGGGAGTTTGGTTTTATCCACCAAAGTCGGGGGCCTTAAACCCAATTTCAGATTGTTACTCACTTTTACGCCTTCGGTATCTCTCACTAGCTCTACTTTTTTGCAAGATTCTAGGTACGGTTTTGTTCATTGTTCTTAGACAACAAATATAATTGTTGTTTATTAGATATCCAAATATTATAACATTCGTTCCCAGCCACATTTTATACCTAAAATGTTTCCTTAGTAAAAAGTTTTCTCATCGTTTTAAAGCTCTTTTAGATAATATAACTAGAGGCCGTTACTTAATTATTTTCACGACAAGATTAAGGCGGAAATTTTTCTTAGTTATCCTCTGTACCATTCTCATTTTGAGTTTAAATTTATTATCATTTCCTATTTAAAAACATAAATCCATTTATTTTACTCATACGTTCCCTGCTACCCCAAACGGGCCCTACTTCAACCATTAAGTATATTCATTTACATTTAAACTAAGCAATAATTGGATATTGTAAATCACATTTCTAACGAATTTCATACTGAGGCCTACTTAAATAAATTTATTTTTTAGCTGACGAGGCGTAACTACACAGAAGCAAAAGTCCTGTATATAAATTATTTGTTAACTAAAACTCAATTCTATTTAATATTATAACTGAGAAGCTGGTTTGAGGCGGTCAATACTATTGTAGACTTGATTGAGTATTAAACTATTATCAAAGATCATCAATATTATTGATAAATTGGTATATACTATACTGGTTTAGCAACCAATTACTTATTATAACTGTTTATATTACATACTAGTAAACTGTTGAGCATTAATTCTGATTATTACAATGTTATTAATTTAGACCTTTTCATAAACGGTTTTCATAGAAACTAATTAAAACGAAATCCTTTATTTGAACAGAGAAACTTGAAGGTGATTCATAGTGTCCTTCAACACAAATCCGCCCTCTGATTTGTAATTGTGTCTATGGTAAGTAATCTATTATGAAACGTCATGTACAAGGTTTCGGTATATTGTTTTAGGTCCATTAAAAATTATTCGATGCTACTAGAAGCTTTACAAGCGCTCGGTACGAGGTAATAAAATTATGCGCTCTTCTAAGGCCTATCTCGCTTTGTCGACTTTAATAACAAAACCTCTTAATTTTCACTTACACCAAGTAATCTTAGGAGACCTTAAGATCTGTCTGG
>JACYFI010001140.1:0-16591 GCA_020975735.1 Ophiocordyceps xuefengensis | reverse complement strand
CAGGGGTCTGGCAACCAGTGGTGTATTGCTGAGCCCAGGGAGTAGGAATAGGAGTGGTATTTGGGTGTTTTAATAATAAGGTGTATGGCCACAAACGCTTCATTTAACAAAAAACCAATTATTCTCTTACTCCATGATTAGGGTATTTTGCTTTGCTCAGCAAGCACTGCGTATTCCGCCTTTCAACTGATGTCATTATTTTATATACTATACGTCAGCTTAAATTTTTTGTTCTGGGTTTATAAGTAAACTGTTAATGACGGGATTATGTGTAGTGAAGGGGAGGGGTTCGGTATGTTTATACTTAAAAAACAATTCTATTTTTAATTTTAGAAATTTCTTAGATTGTCTTTCCAAACCATGAACAAATTTATTAAATACCATTTATATGACTTGGAGGGGCCTAGCGCTTGAGGTTTGTATTTCCAAGATAGCGCTTACCACCAAATGGAATGTTTAGTTTTTGGAGTTTACATGTAAACATGCATGTTTCTGATTTAGGTTTGTTAATCTTATTTGCTGTAGGATGGAAACTACTCTATATCTTTTTAATAAAAAACTCGAGGAATAGCCACCTATTTGACCACTAGTATTTAAAACCCATGGTAGCAAATAGTGCCTATTCCAAAAGTGTGTAAAAGAATTTGTGACACAATGTAAATTCTCGTTAAGTTTTTAACGTATTTTCATGTACTTTCGTCAAGTTCATAAACTCCCTGTTAATAAATAAAACCCAAGCCCGAAAACGTTTGTCATCTAGTCTTTTGACGCTAGAAAGGAATATCTTAAATGAGAAAAAAATAATCAAGGGCCGATATAATGTTTAACTAATAAATTAACAAATATGTATTTATGTAGGTAGTTAAAGACCCCTTACTAACAAAGATTTCAAAAATATTTAATCTTAGTTCTATTTAAAAACCAGACGATAGTTTAAAATTTCAAGAGCATTAATTAAAATGGGAGTCTTTAATTTTTCTGTTACATATTAGAATAGTGTGAATATTTCTGACTTTAGCTTTTCTAGTAGAACAACATATTTGATAAATTAAATGCTGAATACAACATACTAAAAAGTAGCCTGAATTCCCCATTGATCAAAACACTCCGAAAAATACTAAGCGAAAGACTATAAAGTCTTTAAAAGAATTATTGTAAAGAAAATCAAGCTTTCTTCGGTCGTACCTGCCTTCAGAAAGAACTAAAAATTTATTGAGTTTAGAAAGGAAAGATAGACATAAACCCTTTATTTATGGAAAAACTCATGAAATGAATAGGCCTTATTGAATTTAATGCAGGACAATAAAGCTTTAGGTATGAATTCATTCTGAAGAAACTGACTAGAAATGAAGTGCAGTTAGAGTAATCTCCCATATACAATATATGCACACAAGGTTTACATGCTAAGCATTTAAATTGATAGGTAGCTTTGTTTCAGCTAGGAAGACTCAGTGTAAAGTTTTAGAGAATTCCAAGTGGAAGTACTATTTTTATCGATTAATAACTAGGGGAATCTTCAAGAGAAATTATAAATTTTCAGGTTCCAAAATCTTAGCTTACAATAAACTATTGAATAAAATTTTCACATTTGCTGGAACCTTTTAAAGCCTCTTAAGTCTTTTTATAAGTGAAATCTTAATGGGATGGTAACAAGAATTGACAAATCAGCAGGAATATCAAAAAATTCCTAGGAAACTACAAACGTGAAAACCCTATTAAAGGTATAATATAATGGTCCCATTTGTAGAAAACTACATGAAATTTTATAGAATTTTAATCGGTTATTTGAACTATAACACCGCAAGTTTATAATTAATACTTATAGCCTGTTCCTCTTTTAAATTATTATATTTAATGGATGAAATAAATGATCCCTCATGCAAGGTTTTCAGCAGAGGGTCACCAATGTATTGAAGTGTAACCCCGTATCCCCTGTATTTGGTTCAGTAATCAAATGAAGAATTTATAGAATTGTAGTTCATATATTAGGTACTAGATCTGTTTAGACAAGGAGTCGATTAAAAAATGTTAGAAGTATGTAATATAAGTTATAGTACCTGGGGAGTAGCACATATTTAGGATTTTTGTTTTATTAACGATCAAGGTGGTGCATACATTCTTTGGCTTCCCTCAATGGGGGTATTAAAAAGTTCGAAATGATATACTGGTGACCTAAACAAGCTTCAGTTTTAATTAATAGAGAGGAGTATTGTTATGCTCAGGATGTATCAGAAAATATGGTGAGAATATGACACAGTTTCTATGGCCTTAGTTATGATCCTGTAATTATAAAATTTGTCATTGACTAATAATTGCTAACTTCACTTAATTAATGGTAATTTGGTAATTTTTGCTCTGGGTTGGGGCATGTATCATTTTATTTTTCCTTAATCCCGGGGCCGGGGGGGGGGGTTTTAGGATACAGAAGTCTACAGCCCAAAGCCTAATTGCAAGCTCATACTAAGAAACGGGTTGTATTAGTTTAAAGTAAAAATGTGCCTACGGAGTAAGGATCTTGTAGGTTTCAATCATACAATTTCCCCTAGTCATTAATGACTAAAATTTAATATATATATGATTAAGCGTTTAACATAAGAAATATTTTTGATATATATAAATAAAAAAACATGGAAGTTTAAAGCCGCTTTAGTAATGTTTTTGTAATAAGGAATCTTAGGTTTCGTATTTAATAGAAAAAAATATAATATTTAATGCCGTTATTTTTCTATTGAAATAATGCCATTTCTATAAACAATTCCTCTAATTCTGGATAAAGTTCTATTAACCTGTGACTGGATATTATTAGGGCCCAACGGTTGCCATCTAAACTTCTAGGAGTTTGCCGAGCAAAGAATCTGATATTTCTTAGAATCTAGTGGCTTTTTATTGACTAAAGAGGAAAGCATTGCTAAGGAATAATAAAACATAAATTGTATTTAGTATAATTGTTTTACCATTGTTACTTAGGGTGTGTGTAAGTTTCCCGGCTTTTTTTGGTAGAAAAGTTTGGTGGTGAGGGTAGTTCGTTTATTAAGTTGTCTAATGTTATTTCAACAGCAATATTAGCTCTTAATTGGGTTTTTGAACGTTAGGAATTAAATAATAAACAAAGTTATCTTAATCTTTTTAGCATGATTCATAGTGAATCTTAATCGGTATTGAAAAGTTTCAATTTGGATAGTTAATAGTTCATTTAAGTCCTCCTTGGATTATTCAATAAGTTCTTTAGTGCATATCATTCTATAGGGATGATAATGAGCCATGATCCTCGAGAACCTCAGTGGAACGAAAGGTGCCTATCGGGGATAAACGTTGGTCCAAAACTTCCGGGGATATCTAAAAGCTTTATATGGTACCAAGCTCATACATTGAAAAACTATTGGCTGGCTGAAGTAATTTACTCAGGTTACGGGCTACAGCCCCCTGAGATGGTGAACAACGAAATGGGACAATCGCGTGTCATAAGCCACCAATCTAACAGTATTGCTGTAAAGAGCGAAGAAGTAGACGAGCATGATCCAATTTAAGCCAGAAATTTATTCATATAAAGGGTACTCTAAGGTGGTTGTCGCAAGAAACAGGGATTTTTAAACTCGGTTCTCAATCAGCATAACAAGGTTGAACTCCATGTCAAGTCCCATCTAAACAATTCGATTTTAAATAAAAATCATTCTAACCTATTGATTCTACAGTCGCTAAACCCTAGAGGGCGTCAGGGGTTAATAGAGTTGAGAGTTATTTAGTATGAATAGATAGATAGAAACTAAAAACACTGTAAATTTTAGGTTCACGTGTGCATTTGAAATTCCAATTTAGGTCTAATACAAAAATCTTATGTATTTAATCCATATCATAAATACTTAGGTGGGTGTCGGTTCCTATATATATTCGGCTCTAAACCGAGAAGATAGTTAACTATTCAATAGATCCAATTGAAAGAATTCTAATAAACTTTAATTATTATTTAGAAAAATATCTCGTTACTAACTCAAAAAAGCTCGGGATTTTAATTATTGTTTAAACAAAGCGGTAAAATTGTAATTATAAAGCTCACTTCTACTGTCGAAGGTTTAAATCAAAAATATGTGAAATATAAAACATAATCAATGATTTAAGGTTTATCTGAACACGTTAAATCAGAGTTTGCCAGGGTATAACTCCTGTTGAAATCCTGTGTAATAAATGGCTGATAGCTAATTTTAGCCCAGATTGAATTTCCAGGGAATTTTGTAGTGGCAGAGGAATACGTTATGATGTTCGTTATGCAATCTACCCACATGTAAATTAGGTTATCGGAGTAGCATATGAGATTTAAATACCAACATAGTAGACGATCTTAGCATTTAAATGGACAAAAATATTGAATATTTAGGATCAGGAAATATATCTAAATACGGAGGTAAAATCTGCAATTAGTTTTAACAATAGTTGGACTGTTTGCTGGATATTACCCAATCATAATAGTTCCATTTTTTAAAAAAAACCCTTTATAGGTTATAAAACTTTTGATTATCTTGATTGATAGGTTAAAAGCCACAATTTAATGAATTTAATCGTGCTGACCTTTGACGGTTGAAGGGTAATAATTCCGAATTAGAAGATAAAAATCTGGTTGAATATGGGTAGAAGTTTTTAAGATAATAACCTATTGGTTAGTATCAAACACCCAGTAAATCAATTGTAGGAGAAAATTTGCATTTTAAAAGCATAACAAAGATTACTTTAGCTATTTAAGCTTGTTTACTTTATAATGATATACCTTAGTAACTGGAATAATTACCTGTTGATGTTTGAGGGGTGGTGAAGGTGTTGGGGGGTTTGTTCTATACCTTTTAGTTAGTTTTTGATTTATACTAAAACTTTGAGGTTAATCAAAAGTTCTGTAGCGGCATTTGTTAATCCTTAATAGTGAAGTGGAGGATTTTTTTAACAATAGGTTATGCTGTGTAAATTATGACCTTCGGAGTTTCATGATTATATGAATTTCTCAACAATGAGGATACTTACCACTAACGAAAATGGTTATAACTATAAATAGTATATGCTTTTTAATTAATCGGAGTAAGTCTTAAAAATTCAAGGTAGGGTCATCCATATTTAATTTAGCCCCCCACTGGCGATGGAAGGACCCCTACCCGAAGTTTCGCGTTAATACACCTGCCACAAATCGGTTTCCGGCCCCGGGTTTATATTTTAATTAATTCTTCATTCTTCCTCTCTAATAGAATAAATAGTATTACTGTTACTTTACTTTTATTGTTATGGGTATTAGAGCAATAGACCCGTACTGTGTTAGAATTTTGAGGGATTACTTTCAACAAAGATATAAAAAAAATAATTGCTTATTCATATGTCTCAAGCTTAGGTAATGATGGGCATAGTAGTTATATGTTTATCTTCTAATAATATTGCCATATTCCGTTTAATAATCACCGCTTTCTAAAGGGATTGTTTATTCTTGTTGCGCGGTGTGTAATAACGCTGTAGTTGATAATCAAACAGACTTAAGAAAGAATATGGTGGATTATGTGTTATTACCTTTAACGCTTATCGATTATATTAATTTGCTAGTCTTGCTAGTATGGTTTCCACTTTTAGTGACACGGAATTCTATGTTAAGATTTTTATTATTAGGAATCTGCTTTATGGTCGCCGAAATTGCTTTTCGTTAAGTATAAAACGTGTATTTATAGCAGTAATAGGTGGTCGAATATTTTAACCGCTACACTATATTTCACGTTAAAGATATTTTATATTTAACCTTATTTTTAGTAATCCTAATGCACCGTAAATTTAACTTTTATAAAAAGTGCACTATGAGGCGAACATATTCTTCAAGTTCTACCTCTAGTTATATTGACTCTATCTTCAATATATTTTGGGTTACTTAACTTAAAAATATATTTATTGGTTTAGGGGCCTGGATTCTTTACAAATATTAGGTATATTTTATTCAACCCTCTATGTATGAAATATTAAAGCACACAGAGTTTTTGCTTTACCCCACCTATTAATATTACCTTTAATCTTCCAGTAATGATCTTTTCAGCTTTAGCTATTGGGTATACCTGAATTTATACCTAGTGCGTATATCAAATTTCAAATTATCCTAGGCTAGGCCTACTATATGTTTGGTTTTTCAACACACAACGTTTCTTACTAGAATTTTCTGTAATTAATTTTTAGTTAATACAGTTTTAGATATTAGGAGGTTCCAAACATCAAGTAACAGTGATTAAATAAAGGTGTATCTAGATTGAGTAGGTCCTAGTAGGGAGTAGTGTTAAAACAACAATAAGTAAACCAGTTTCTAATTTAAGTAAAGGAGTCCGGAAACAGATACGCTTTCTTTTATATACTTATAAAGTATTGTTTTTTACGTATCTATAGTATACTTTTCGCACCAAGCATTGTTTGATTTAGGTTAATTCAGTTATAGTATCCTTGGTCTAATCAGTCTCTTGAATAGCTAATCATCAATTTATTAGTTTATCTTAAGTTGACGAGGAAAGTTTTGGTCTTCCAGGGGCGGAATCAAAAAAAATCTAGCGGCGTACGTAGTTAACGATTATATGTAAACCAAACACTGTTATGTATAACTTCATCCAATAGGTGTGCAATATCACGAACTTTCTACGTTACCCCACACCTTTTTTTTACCGGGTTAAGGTACCGCCATCTAGCAATTAATAAGTGATCAGGGCCGAACAAGGGAAGGCTTTAGGTGATATAGGAAAAAAGAAGAGAAATGTCTAAAATAAGGCCGCTTAACTTTTATCGCAACGTTGGCCGTGTCACTAGATCCAGGACAAACTTGTAAAAGATGGAATGGAAGATTTTATCTTCCCTTTAGAAAAGCATAACCTGGCACAGGAAGTAGACAGAAGCTGAACATGCAAGAAGAGTATCATAGGATCGGGATGCAAAACTTGAAACTCAATCCTGAGGGGGGTCTGGAGGCCGAATCTCCTTCAGCTGGACCATCTGCAACCATGTCTCCGCATTTCACCTCAAGGCTGGACCTCGCAACCCTCCCTTATCCTCAAACTCATTAGTTCCAAACTAGCCCGGAAGTACGGGAAGCCTTCTGGTTCGTACAAAAGATTCAGATTAATATTCTGTAGCAAGACAAGATTTGAGAAGAGGCGACTCTGCCTTGCATCAAAGGAATCGGATATGAAGCGATGGTAAAGAGACAAAGTAAAAGGAGTAGAAAAAGCAGAAAATTTATTACAGAAATACTGTTAAGTGATGGAAATGTAAAAGCACAAAGGGGTAAAAAGGGTAGAAAAAGAAAAAAATGAATCAAATGGTACTATTAGCCGATAGAAGGAATAAGGGTAAAAGGAGTTAAGACAACAGCAAAAGGTATTCAGATTCAGATAGATGATAATGGATGACGAAATAAAATTCGAAAGACTGACCGAGGCTAACAAAAGGTTTCATGTGATAGGATTATGGGTACTTGAAAAGTCAACAGTGTGAATTGCCCCTGATATTAATTCGAGTAGACGGGGGTGAGTTAAACCTTTATCCTATCCCGACACTGGTTATCATTTTCTTGTACACTAAATTATAAAAGACTTTATAGGTGGTGCACGAGTTTAGTAAAGGCTTGCTGCCAAATACGGCTGTATTGTTAAATGCAAGAAATTTAATTTTGCTAAAAATTGTTTGGCAGTATATTATTTATATAAGTATATATATGTTTTTGAAAATGGCATAAGTATATTATTAGGTTTGCGACTTAAAGAAAAGAAATATACTTTTTTGTACAGGCTTAAATTACGCACGCCTAAAAACTATTAAAATTCACCAATCCGTATGCGACAATGTGGGCCGGCCTCCGTCAGCATTAGGCCAACGCACTATGAGATATTTAATTGAAAGACTTAGTGTGTCCTGCCACTCATTATTGTTAAAAAATAAAGCAACGGGTGGTTGTGTGATGTTAGTAAGTTTATCTATTTAATTTTATATAATTTCAAGAGATACGCAACAGTGAAGATCATAAAAAGAGTTATCCTTTCTTAAAATTTAGCTAACGCTTATATAATCGGATCAATTCAGCAAGCAACCAAATATATATTCATCTATGAAAATTTTGGGTTCATTACCCTAGGGCTTGGTCTTTAAGGGATAACATACTTCACAGGGTTGTAACCTTACCAGGCATTATAACCCCTAGTATAGCGAAAGCATATTCATTTCTGTTGAGCATAATTAGGCGTGGACGTATCAATGGTTGACTATCCGCATTTACACCAGTAATACAGTTTATAGCCATTCTTTTTCTTAGGATACTTGCCATAAGGTAGAGGGTTTCTATTACGCAATCACTAAAGCTGCCCAGGAACATCGGCCCTTGAGTAATAGGCGGCTACAATCATTATGATCTTTGATGATAGGTTACCAGGTTTCTTTGGGTTACTTTAAAAATAGGCCAAATAGTTATAAAGTTATAATAACGCAAAATATTAAAACATTCAACAAATAAAGAATATGTTCTCTGCATCCTATAATTTCATGAAAAACTAAAAAACTTTTTCGAAAATCAAACAATATTAAACTGTATTATATTTATGTTAATTTTCAGGGTGAAAGAATTCTGTTCCAAAAATCATACTAAGGAAACTAAAGGACTTTGTGGTTATTTTATATATTTTTAAAAAATAATATGAAAGTTATTATATAGGTCTCTTCTCAGGAAGAATAATTCTTAAGGTGTTCAAAATTCCATTTAATCTATTTAAGGTTGGTATAAAGGTCCTGAAAAATCAGTTAATAATGATGGGGTATACCTAAACTTTTATTTCATGTTTTAGAAGTATTTCCTAAATAGTTTAATCAAATAGAAAATAATAAGAAATTATTCAACTTTAGAAGTCTTTATATTAAAAGTCTTTTTCCCTTTGATGATATATATTAAACTGGAAAGCTGGGACTATTTTTGGTTTATATAAAATAACAGAAGTAACTGAATAAAAAATGGAAAGCTAAAATATAGTGAACAACTAAAAACAAAAGGAGATTTAACAGATGTAAAAAAGCCCTTATTTATAAAACAATAAGTCTAATGGAGACCAATTCGGCTCTAAATCTGAAAAAAAGATGAAATTATAACAGAACAGGGGATTTTAAATATGAACAAAAGAATACTTAAAATAATTATGTATAAAACAACTTAATAATTATAGTGTTAATGGGAATTTAATAGTTATTAGTTGACAGAGGCGAGTAAGCTTTTAAGTTGTTCAGATAAAAACTTTCAAAAGAACGCGTTAAAATTCTGAGTAAATTATTAAAAGGACGTATAATTGTTGAAATTTTATAAAAGTCAATATTATAGTATAAGCCTGTGAGGTCATAACAAGTTTTATGTTACTTTTAGGAAAAAAATAAAAACTTGAAGGCAAGTAAATGAACCCTGACAGGGGTCATCTTGAAAAAAATCTAATAATGTCTCTTTGGCAAACTAGTGAAAACGATTTAAAAATATACTAAATTTAGCTACCAAGATGTCCGGTTCTGGATTAGAACTCGCGAAACATCTGGGGAGACTATTAAGGTAGCTGAGACGCTCTTAATGCACAAAGGTCGGAACCTTTTTTTATACCTATGATTTAATAAATTAATATTCGAATCCAGAACAGATATTACAGTGTTTAATATAAAAAGTAAGTTTTGTTGGTGTTACCCTTACCGGTCAATGAGCCTATGAGTTTCCACGTTTATGACTACTTAGTAATGCCTAATAACCTTGAAGAGGAAGAACGAGTTAAGTCAACGAAATACAGTTTTGTTATTTGGCCGCTATTTGTTTGATAATTTTTAATTATCAGTATTCCTACCAATAAAGCGATGTACAAAAAACCGCTTTTAAAAAAGAATAAGTAAATCATTTGATAAAAAAGGTCTTTATATTAACCCCTTCTTCCGTCTTGTTTAATAGCTTTTGTTTAGTAGGCTTAATAGTGGATGATGGTTATATTACCAAATAACTTAAGGGCACACCGAAAAAGGGATAATGTAACATAACATATGCACTATTTCTTACATTTAAGATGATATTTCGAACTTTTTAGAGTTATTCTCTGTTTTAAACTAGGGGTGTTCAAATATATATAAGGATTTGAAAAAGCCCAACAATACGAAACTAGTGAATAAATTAGAACTGAAACTTACAAGAACTATTATTTCCCTTACCAATCATAATGGATATATTCTTCTTAACCGAAACTGATGAAAGTACATCAATTTAATGTAGCATGGTCATTTATTTAAAAAAAATATATTAAAACATATACTGAATTCACCATCTATAGATAATATTAAAGATGGTTAAACTTCCTTATAGTGCATATGAATTTCACAATGTTACATTTTCTTCAATAAATTGAATAATAGATTTTACATTGCCTTCGTAGGTTCAATTTTTAGTAAAAGTAATTAAAGAATGCTGTTTTCACATTAAAAACAAGAATGCAATTAATAATTATTTGAACGTTTCAAATAAGTATTAATTACTAATAGAATAATAGTACTACTCATAACCTACAGGTCATTTAGAGGTTAAGTTTCGCAGGTTCTGATTATACAAAATGGTTATAAGAATTTTCTTTTTTTTCTATAGGTGACATGCCTTCTTGCTAGGGTTAACAGTACATTCAATCCACTATAAATAGAATTAAAAACCTACAAAATGCATCGTTTAAACAAATTAAAATATCCATAAACTGGAAATACGGGCTCTTGCAAAATATTATTATTTTTTGTAGCAAAAGGGGCGAAAATTATAAAGAATTTATAATAGATAACCTCCCGTAATTAATTATTTTGTGGGCGGAACTTAATTGGTCCTCTTACCGCTCTAAGCAGTCAGTAAATAGAATTAAGACGTACATAACGACTATAAGTGATTGTACCAACAAATAAGCTTAACACGATAACCCCCGAAATTTGGAAGTGCTGCTGCTGCGAAACCCGAGGGTGAGATCGGTTGTCACACTAAAGCCGCTTAAAATTTAAAGGCATAGGTCGCTACAATTATCTGAAAATTAAGGATATGAAAGGTATATTTTAAAATTTAATCCCATATATTGTCATCCTGAGGAGGTTTCCTCTGTAAATAACGGCAACATTAAACAGGTTCCTTCGCTTACACTTTGTCAACCTTTTGCTATTTAGCAGATTAGGTACCTATGCATTTAAATAGCTGGCACGATTCGGCTTTGAGAAGCTAGGTAATTCCTATTTAGGGGTACCGTTGGGCCTTAACTATATAAATACCTTTCGCTCCCTTACTACCTTATGTTAAGAATTAATCTACCATATTCATCTTTAATTTGTTTTAAGTTATTTGTTGATTCCTTTAGATGCCAAATGGTGTTTGTAGATAGTGATACACTATATAATGCAAACATATGGCAAACATTCTGCCTGCTATAGGCCCAGACTGATATTTTTACCTTCTCTATGCTTATAGATTAAGATCTAATCCAATAATTATTAAGGTGGTATAGCTATGTTTCAGTTCACTTATGAATTATTTACACTACTACACTAAAACTAGAATTTTAGGGTATAACAAAGGTTTACAAGTTACAATCCTATTAAGCGAATAAGGTTCTATGTTTTTTGTTATTAAACTTTTAGCAGATTAAAGGCAATTAGGAGCTAACACATGTTGAAGTCCATGTTATTAGAACTTGGACAAATCAGTACAGTTACTATATTTTCTTTACTTCTTAGTGTATACTTCCTCGTTTTAGGCATTAATAGGAAATACCTTCTAATAAACTGGTTCAAAAATAATATACATTAATTATAAACCTAATAGATCTATTAGTAATTGACTTGGCATAGTTTTTTTATTTCTGTCCTAGCTACCTTACAAAATAGATTAATTTTTTATATTTACTTCTAAATATAAAAGTTTGATGTTGTAAATGGTTTACACTTTTGATTGTTCAAAATCATAGGTATAGGGTTCAGTTCCCTCCCATTAGATCTTTTCTTGAAAGCTAAAGTTTAATCACTAGATTCTTTAAGTAATTTCTAAATATATATATAGAACTATATGTTATCAAACATATATATCTATAATAATAAGCCTTGCGCTATTTTTATACCTAGTTTTTGGGGAATTAAAATGGTATTCATAGTCGGGTGATTATTCGAATTTTTCACTTTTATTGAAGAGCTAAAGAATTACGAATAGTCTTTACGAAAATGTAAAACAATTTATGTAGGTGATCAAACGATACATTTCCCCAAATGTAGTTGACTTATTTTCGTTACTAGTTAACAGACTGATAATAACACTCTATTAAATGTACTCCTCAAATAGTTTATAAACTTTTCATACTAAACAAGATCAAATATGAACAACAAAAAAGGACAGGCAATAATCGCCTGAAATTTAAGGTCGAAATATCTATGGTTCATGGAAAGATTGATTTAAATCCCCTACGCTAAAGAAATTAGGAACTTGTACTTAATATTTGCTTATTTTTCAAAGGAATTATTAGGTAACAAGCTTTTTAAGTGCTAAAAAGATTAGAATTAGTGGACCAGGGGTTCAATTCATAATCTATTAATGCCAGTTGTATAAAATAGTATGTAATCCGCTTCACGCCATTTGATGTTTTCTTTATTGGGTCACTGCCAGCCCTTAATAGGTGGATTTGGTAATTTCCTTTATGCCCTTTATGTGGTAGGCTAGGGGGTCCCGATTAGGGGCAAAACAAAGACTAAAGGGGCTTCTGGATAAAAAAGCAATAAAAATATTTAGTGAAACAAGCTCTCCCTATAGACTTATTTTACTTTTAAGAGAACAAACGAAGCAGCCGAAAAAAGATAAACAAGCAGAAAATGCCTTAGGTTCCTGAACTCCTGACTCGAAGGTTATGCGATAAGGATCAAACGAACAATAGAATTTAAAAAAAAACGGGTGCCTCCACCTTCCGTTTTTAGGGAATGTCTACTTAAATAAAATTTTCTTTAATTTCCTAGCAGGATGATTTGAAGAAGATTGGTTAATATTAAGATGATTATAAACGTTTAAAAATTTGATAGTGTATAATCCTAACTTAACTATATAATTTGTAAGCTCACATAATAAACCATTACTTTTAAAATTTTTGTTTTCTGCTTATTTTTT
Organism: Ophiocordyceps xuefengensis; assembly: GCA_020975735.1. Lineage (NCBI taxonomy): Eukaryota > Fungi > Ascomycota > Sordariomycetes > Hypocreales > Ophiocordycipitaceae > Ophiocordyceps > Ophiocordyceps xuefengensis. The sequence goes on along the minus strand of JACYFI010001140.1, from coordinate 3,429 downwards.
CAATATTGCCTTGCAGGCTTAACCTAGAAAATTAATGCAGATCCTCTATTGAAACATTAAAATACTTGTGAATTAACGATTACCCTATAAACAAGAGTATAATAAGTTCCGTTATCTTGAGTGATGGTAAAATATAAAAAAACCATCAAAAAGTGTTTCGATTTTATCCATTTGATATAATGATTGAAGAAAAGTCGTTATAGAAAACAAAAGATAAAATTATCTTACCTTTAAAAAGGAAATCTTTAGCCGTTAATTAAGCTTGTGGTTACAAAATTTATAGATGTAAAGGAAATTGTCATTTAGACAAACGAGAGCTAAATCTCTGATAAAATTTAGAAATGAACTACCTAAAGTAGAGCGTTTATACTATAATATAACTAGAGCGGTTTTAAATAATATAGTTGAATTTATTGGTGGAAAATTACAACCTAAACACCAACAATCTAAAGGTAAAGGAGGGTTTTATCTATGTTATTATGAGATAAAACCACTTCTATGCAAATGATAAAAAATTTTAATAGATATTCCTTTTAAATGTATGAAAATAATGATTGAGATTACTGTAGGGATGAAAACAAGAAATTTTTAGGTAACAAAAGAAAACTTGTCGCGTCAGCATAGCGCTGCTAAGCAGCTAAAAAAATAAGAACTCACAATAGAAATTGGTCTAAAAATATGCATGAAAGGTAAAAGATACTTGTTTAATTGAGGCCTTATAATTAATTTTAGTCTTTAGGTATGATCAAGGCTGGGCCCTTATGTAGGGTACTTTTAAAGGGAATGCCGTTAAAAGAGTAAATATTCTGATTATCATTATCGCTATATCCCTATGGAAGTCTCTTTGTGCTTTGGCAAGCCTATGCTATAAAAAACAAAATAGCCGTTAGGTAAAAATTAAATATTAAGACCTTTAATTTTTTTAAAAAGATCCCTTAGAAATGTAGTATAAGTAAGTTGAACTTATATAGTTATAGAACAAGATGCAGGAAACCATAGTAATTTTGTATACAAGGGAATCCTCGCAGACTAACAACGCGAATGCCCCCCTTATAGGGGCGAAGACATAATCCGGTTTCGTGGAACTACCTAGTTTTATTCGGCAAGAATCTCCCTAGATTAAATACATAAGTTTTGATTATTCACCCACTGTTCTAAGCCCTTTAATTTTCTCCGCCTGTATAGAAGGTGGGCAGGGACGGTTGAAACTCCTTATCCCCCTCTTTGCTTCACATACCAAAAAGATCATAGCCGGACTAGTTGAGAACCTGTCTATATTGATTTAACTCTTCAGGTGTAAGAATTTATTAGGGAAGCAATAACACTTCTATAACTACTCTAGCTTAATAATGGAACCACCGGGGTTCATAAAGACTACATAAATTAGCTTTTATTTGGATGAGCTGTAGTATTACGCCATTTTATATTGTTTTAATCATTACCTGATTCAGCTGGTAAAATACTGCCAGCCTATATTTGGCGATGTTTGGCTTGGAAAGAAATATATGTTATTTATTATATCTTTATCGAGCAGGGATGGTTTAAATAAAATTTTTAAATTTTATTTAAAATCTCTCAGAGGCCTTCTACGCCAATTATATGTTATAACTCTTTTATTAAATCATAGAGAGTAGATTTATGTCTACTCTTACGTTTTCTAAAGGATAGTGAATAAGATTTGATTATAAAATTTGCTTTCATACCTTAGGTAGTTTAATGAGGGAGATGGTACCATAAATAGATAAACCCTAAACAGAAAGATCACCTAAATAGGCAATTCATAATATCCTTCAATACAAATAGTATTTGATTTAGAAGAGACTCATCCTTTAGCTTTAATGTATACAAATTCTAAATTAGGCCACGGAATCACTTATTTCAGAAGAAAAGGATCTAATGCTTCATGTATTCTTTTGATAAACAAATCTGAAGGGTAGATTCTTTGGAACTATGTTTTTAATTGGTTACTTAAGACCATCCTAAAATTTTATTGCTTTACATAGGATTAATTGTGATAAAACTCAACTTGGATTGAAATAATATTAGAAAAAATAAAGTAAATGATCATAAAGTAATCCTTAAAATTCCTATGTTGATAGGAGGGTTTATAGATCCGGCGGGATTTTTCGTAAGAAAGCTACTTGGGCAGATAAATAATCCTTAAAATGAACTGTAAATAATTGAATTGTCCTCACAGACAAAACGATCATACATAATTGAAGATAATTCTGAATATGTTGAGTTAATCGCGGATTTTTTTATTTCTCCACCAGTAAAAATTAATTAGAAGTGAATAAAACCACAAACTGCAATACAGTAGATTAGAACTAACTAATTTAAATGTACTTAATATTAATGAATAATATTGAAAAATACCTATTATTTTTCTAGGTAATATTTAAATTATAAAGATGGGAGAAAAAGGTGTTGTCATATTTGAACTTAAAAGCATTACGCAAACCCTGAATTCTAATAAACTATGAGTAGAAATACAAGTCTCAATGAAATAATAATAGAACAGAATTTAATTGAGATCAATTTAGAGAAATTTTTATACTAATATACAAATAAATACAGTCCTAACGTATGGTAACATTATTGAGATCTTCTTTAAAACTCTTTTGTTTAAAGGTTTATTAGCCATGAGACCTGGTCTAAGTAGAGTCAAAAATTGATTCTTGGGTATTACAAGATATAATCAGATAGGGAAACTTCATACTTATTCTTTGAAGTAGCTGGTGGTGGGTTTGACCTAAATTAGATTCCAACAACATCTTTTCCTAAGATATTTTTAATCGTAAAAATACATAAAAGTCGCTGCAAACTTTTTGTGTTTATTTCTAGTGCACCACACCCCACCTACAGGAAAAAAAAATTAGCTTGAGATTATTGAACCCATGAAATGTATGTCCATCGGTCTAGGGCTTTAGATTAGGTAAAAGCTCAAAACTTAAATTCCAAGATAATATTATCATTTGTAAGATGTTAAGTTATTTTTTTTTTATTAACTGTATTGTTATAGGGTACTGATTTTTTAATATTAGCTTTCATTTGTTTTTTCTAAGGGGCTTATAAGTTTGTTTAACAAGAAAGCGCTTAAAGTATGCAGGCTATTTCTTTTGTGGTGGTGCGGAGCCGGCCTTGCGAAGAAGGAAAATTTATATAGCCTAAAAGCATCCTCTCAAAAATATTCTATATTTTTTTAATTCTTTAGGGTCATTCCTTTTTTTATTTTTATATTGTAATACAATACTGCTTTGTCTAAGATGAGGGAACTAAAAAAAAAATAGGAGAGTTAGTTTATAACAGTGTGAATATTCTACAATCTAATACTTATTTCGCGTGACTCTGCTTTCAACATACAATAGATATAGGTTTAGCTGGAACTGTAGGATTACGTACAAAAAGCAACAACTAAAATTGTTAAAA
>JACYFI010001138.1:0-13816 GCA_020975735.1 Ophiocordyceps xuefengensis | reverse complement strand
AGTTTATTTCTACATTCAAGTTGTGGTGAATTATGTATTAAATTGATTTGGGGATTTAGTTATTGAAAATTTTACAGATGTTTCGTAATACAAATCATCTCATTTTTGAAAAATGTAAATTTAACCATGGTATTAAAATTAAAAAAATTACGTAGATTTTAACAAGCGGTCTTTACTTATGAAAAAAAATAACGCATTCTAAATTAGAGAATGGTTTAATGAACTAGAAAAAATAAAATGGTAGGAAATGAAATACCGAAAATATAATATCAGTGATTAATATTAAAGATTTCTAAAAGTTAAAAAACTAATAAAGGTGAGTGCTTACACCAACAGATGACATTTAGGAGGCACAATGACCTCCAGGGTAAGGGAACCTTTATCCTTTCCGAATTGACCTTAATGAACATACCAGTTAATATTATTTATCTAAGTGGAGCAACAATTCGGTTCACCACCATTTTTAATTTAAAAGGGATAGAAAAGGAGCTTTAATGGTTGACACTTTTGAAGTGGTTATTAGCCTAAGTATTCACTTGCTTTATCCCTAAATGAGTTTACTTTTTTTGTTTTACGTTTAGTAGAATATCATTGTTTAAATACTATAAGGTAGTCCTTATAACGAATTTTAGAGTCTATGAACAATCACTTAAAAACCTGGCCTTGGTAACCTGGAAACTTCCCATAAGCATTTACAATTATTTTAGCCTGCGGGCTAAATACTGTTAAAGAATTTATTGTACGCAATCCCGGAATAAAAGAATTCAATCTTAACTCCTTATTGAGTAAAAGTTTTTACAGAGGTGAACGAGTTTTAGTTTTAAAGTTCAAAAAGTAGAGTTTCTACACGCTCAGGCTATTAATATAACACCTGATTTAAATTGAGTTCATAATAGAGAGAGTAATCTTATTACCTAAGAAAAATCCATACTTTTTTTTGAGGATTTAGGTACAAAATTAATGGGGGTATGTAGATAAAATAAGAGCAAGCCTATGTTCAATCCGCCAGGGATTTGCTAAAAAAGATATAACCTCATTTTGATAGAATTACCCTTTATGACTCAAATAAAAAGCAGATTATCTTTTATTTGAAAAAAGCTAAAAATGATAGTTTTAAACAGGTTAAAGCACGCTCTATATTGAAGGTATGGTAGAGCTTATAAAATATAAAGGGATTCTATGAACAGCATGCTATCTGATAAATTCCAAAAATTCATTTCCTAGATCTTTAAATGTTGTACCACCTTCAGTGATTGATTACATGATATTAACAGATCTAAACTGATTTGCTGGAATCGGGTTGATGTAGGGTTATTTTTTGTAAAAGACTCATTAATTAATAAAAACTAGACCACTGGTTTTAATGTTAGATTTAGTTTTCACTATTACTCAACATGCGAGAGATGAGTTTTATTAACAAAATTTATGGGGTTTATAGGTATGTGGTAAAGATTGAAAAGCTGTTATCTAAATAGACAAGAGGATAGTAATTATCGTGTTAATATAAATTTATTGACTATTAACGATCAAATAATTCCTTTCATTCATATAAAAATATCCCTTTACAAGGTATAAAGTTTAGAATTATATTAGAATTTTATGTATAAGTATACGAGACTATACAGCTGCTTAAGAGTCCTTTACACACCGAAGGGTAATTTATGAAAAAGATAAATCTTTATCGTCAGGTATAATAGAAATTAAGAGAGATTAATTAGCTATAGTACTTACTATTTCTATAAACAAAATAAATCACGAAAACAGTAAAAAATTGAAAGGCCTTTATTAAAAGGAGATTTTATAATAAAATTAGCTAGTATTATATTTTAGGGTATTTTAACTTTTGTGAGATTACTGAACGCTTCTTATAAATTTTTTTATAAAATTAAACAAAGAGTATAAATATGGTTTGTTAACCAGCAACGCTCTCTTATTAAATTAATTTAAAGATATATATGGTAGCCTAATCTTATTTATGAGTTACGTATGTTTTAGAATGTAAGAAGGTCAACCGACTCAATAATAGGATAAAAAGGGTTTGTTGTGATCCAACTAATGCTTAATAACGGTTGGCGTTATATTTATATAATTAAAAAAACTTTGATGTGCTAAATAGCAAAATTATTGCACATAAGAGAATAAAAGCTTCTGACGCAAAATGAGATTATTGAAAATGTTAGTAAAGCATAACCATTGTAACACTTTTTGTTCCAGCAAATAGAATATAGGTTCTATTCATTTACTATAAGTGATGGTTATGTTTGTACCTTTGTTCTTCTTTGGGTAACAGGGTTCCATGGGTTCCACGTTATATTAGGTGACAAAATCTTTTCTAGCTTGGGCCTATGAAGATATATTAGCCCTATCATTTAGAACGATCAACCATTCATTTGGTTATGAAATCGAAGTATTCCTTTACTGAACCACTTGTTGCATTTTGTATGGCACTAGTTTTTATATGTCTTTCGAGTTTACTAGGGTCCTCAACCATAAATAAACTGAATATTACAAATTGACATGCCACAAGAAAAGTAAACTAAATGTATTGAAAGATCAATCAACAAAATCTATATGAGATATTGTTAGTACTTAACGCATATTGTTATGTAAACGCCATGATGGTACCAGGTGCTCATACTGTATGTAATTCTGGAGGACTCCACGCACAGGAGTAAATTAAGGGGATTCACCATTCAGATCTATGCCTGAGGGAGAAACACCCAATCGATCCATATTCTATAGCTAGGCCAGAAAAATGAAAATGCCTAAGATCCGACCCTGAATAACCTACGCTAAATGGAAGAAAATACAACAGGTAGATCCAGATTTCTGCCTTATCCGCAAGAATAGTTGATCCCTTAGTTTCGTGATTTAACCAGGCCCGAGAGAATTCAGCCAGAGCTGAGATTCTAGAGTCGGTTGACTGGTCGTCGAGTATCACCGTAGTGGGAGAATCACCAGCACCGACGGATACATTCTTTCTGGTTTTCATACTCCAAAGTGAATAATTATGAACAAGACGGGGTGAGTCTAACTTTTAGAGGGGGATGAATTATCAAATAGAATCTAGACGTACATCCAACCCTCTCCCTATCTAGTAGCAACTTTATCAAGGGAATATCTCACTTAAATCTAGTAATCTACTTGACACCACGAAATCCCCGAAAAGACTAAAGCTGAATGAATATTTCAATAGTAGTGAATCCTGAATCCAAGAATTAAGAATTCTAAGGATGAGCTTGCGCCCAACAAATTTGATAATCAATGCGGCGGGAGAATAAAAGGAGGAAAAAGAGAAGAAGGTGATTCATGATTCTAGATCGTTTGATTTGGCACAATAAAACGGTCCGAAGAATAGAAGATAACATAGGGTAATGTGATTAAAAACACTTATAATAAAGATAATTCAACCAGAATGATGATGGGGATTTTGTATGGGAGACGTTTCATTTGACGGCGTCTATATTGATATCATAATTGAATTTCATATTAAAATTATTAACTTAAAGAGCTGCCATACCCATAGGCTCCATTTTGTATGGGCTTAGTCCAATAACCAAATTAAAAAACCTATCAATATTATTGACAATGAAAGTCTTAACGGTATAAATTTTAAAGGATATTATTAGTTTTAAGCGGTTCAATTAATTTTATATGTTGTTGGTTTGGTAGGTGAACATGCAATAACTGCGTCTATCCATACCTCCTTCTATCCCCCTTGCTGCGCAAAGCTAAAAGCTAACAGGAGAGCTAGGGTAAAGATAGCTTGTCTTTAGGTTGGGTGGACTATACGCCAAGCTATATATTAGGCAACCCTACAAATACTTTACATGTAAGCCTTAGGTGCAGGCATTTAGGTCGCTTCTTCTTCTGACAAATCCCTTATCTTATAACCTTCGGTTCAGGGTTAGAACACAAATAAAAATCTAATCTAATTTATCTAATAAATAAACACCTAGCTTGTATTTTAACAGATCACTTCTCACCTATACCGACTATTAAACAATGTTGTTGATCTTTGTATAAATTATGATATTAGATTTTCAATTAGTGAGCTCCTGACTACCATTAGCTTGCTCCGTTTAAGTTAAGGGAAGAGACGGCTTCGCCCTACTCAGCAATAAAACATATCGAAAGAAATACAATAAATATATATTTTAAACGGCTAATTGAATTAATGATAGAACCTAAAGATTCCGATCTGAATATGGGAGTCAAGTTCAAATCTGTCCAGCCGCCGTTTTGATTAATAAAGCCCTTTGCGAAGGCGACCCATGTAGGGTGATTATTGAAATAGAGCTTGTGTAAATTGTTTCCTTCTACATAATTGTTACCACTTTAGTATGCGCGAAGCCTACTCCTTTTTGTTTTTCATTTTATTCTTATAGCCAAAAGCTACCGCAGCAGTAAAAAATATACCACCAAAAACGCAACAGCACAAGGGATCAGTTACACTAAGGATGTAGAATTCGTTTTCCCTATCAAGGGTGGCAGGATTGTATGATTAATTTTTTTCTCCTTCTTCTAAAGAGGGGTGCATGTCTGTTTCACTAACCAACCCAGGCAGGAACAGAAGTGCTGACCCCCTTATCCTAACCTTTTCACTAAGGATATGAAGTATAGGTAGATGGGGGTTTGGGGCTATCGTACCCTTTGAGGCTAGCTTCATTAGTCTATTCTGCTGTGGCGCCAGCTATAAAGTAAGGATGCAAAGCAAAGCGATATAGGATTGCTTAAAAATAATGTAGAGATAATTGACACACAGAAAAAAAATATAAAGTAGCCCCCAGTATAATATATTTCAGTCCTATTTTTTAAGGTTTAAAAAAAAAATCAAGCCAAGTAGTCAAATGGGTTTTAGATCTTGTTGCGGAACTTATACGAGTATTTTTCTAATGCGTTCATACCAGTAGAATATCTAGATTGGTTTTTATATAATTGCATTTTTTTTCGGTAGTTAACGTTATAAGTTAATAAAAATCCTTATAGCATCTCTTATGTCTTAACTAGGATTATTTGACGATCCCATTCTCTTTTATTTAAATATATTTATGATTAACCTTTAAAGGGTTTCTCTTATTTATGTATAATAGGGGCCGTACTATATTATTTGTTTATTAGTTCTGTGATGTTTAATTTAATATAAAGAAAGTTAATAAAAGCGATAAATGAAATAGTATCCTTTAGCATTTTTGTAAAATTATATTTATATTTATGCATTACAGCCTAGTATTGGTCCATTAACTATAAATTGGCAGCAAATTAATAGTTATCAATAGTAAAATAAATCAATCTAATTATTACCTTACAACAAAGCTAAATATTGGGATATTATAGGCTAAAGGAAGAAGTTTAGGTTACCTACGTACATCATAAATAAAATAATCCTAGGTACCCAAACCACGCTATGTTATGTTTGTTAACTAGTATATTTTAAGCATGGGTAATATGAGCAGAAAACAAGGTCAACCAATGCTACAGTAGGAAATAATTATATACTCGTTATGATTATAGATTGTTGATTTTGCCCTAGTATAATCTATTATTTCAGCGATTGATAGAATTGGCCAATAATAGTTTTAACGTAAAACAAGATCAGATAAGCAATAAATATAGATTAAGGTATATTTTTTAGCAAGCAAGCTATTTAAATTGAATCCAATTCTCTTCTGTTTCTCGTGCCTTGACTAGTATATACTTATAGTTTCAGCTTGCTTAGCATGTTATACTTAAAGTTAATATTCTACTTTATTTCCATACAGACTAAGACAAACTTATAAGGGATAGGGGGTTTGGGTCTGGTCTTAACAGCTAAAGACTTTATTTTTAGGTTTATACATATTTTCTTATCTTCCTATTTTAAAGACTTCCTTGTGTAATTTTTCTAGATATTCTAAATTGCTTAACTACACTTAATATAAAACAAGGCTCAGCTAATAGGATTAAAATTCCACGATATGGCTTCACTAGTATGCATCCGCTTGTTTCTGGATTTTTATTTTAACCCTTCCCCTGGCGGCATCTGAACAATAGGGGGCGGCGTTTTGCATCTTTATATACTTTCAGCACAGAATTAGCCCCTGTATATAAATAATACTTGCGTCCCTTTTTTGCACGTTTTTAGGAAAAAAAAAAGAGGATACAGGGCGTGAACAACAGGAAAACTGGCATGGCATGTATGTATTTTCCCAACCCAACAATACCCAAATATCCTTTTACTTTTATACGTGCTGTGTTAGTAATAGTAAGTAGGGCTTCGTGACTTTTAAGCCTCTGGTCCGCCTTCTTCCGTGTACTTTTATATGAAAGGCCACTGCTTATTTATTTTATGAAAGGCTACAAATACAATAACGAAGCTACCGTAATAATTATTAAAAAGAAATAGAGGACAATTAGTTCAAATTGGGTAGAACGGTTTGTCTTTACACACGCGAGAAGTTAAAGGTTAAATCCTTTATTCCTTCAAACTTTTTAAATAAAGTCCAAAAGATAGATGTTTATATTGTGAATTTTTGAAACTTCATTGATTCTAATCATTATGTTTCTTCACATGGGGGCACGGTCGGGGGGTGGTGCGCTACTGTTTGCTGCTACCTCCTACTAACTCCTTATAAACCTCTGAGAAACTGTATCGTTTAAAAGCTGTAAAAATATTAAATAAGCAAAAACAAAAATAAGTACAAAGAAAAATATAAGATCTTGCTTTCAGGAGGCTTTTAAATCCATATCCTTGAACTAAGATTTGATGATTAGGGGTGTGTTAGGCTTAGAACCTACAAGGTAAATAAAAGATCCCGTATCGTGAAATACATACAACCTGGTAAGGGATAGTGGGTGAATAGTAGTAATATATAAGGGCTCCAAAGTATCTAAAATAATATGGAGTATAAAGATTCCTTTACACTTTATCGGTAAAGTGTATTCTTTGATGCGAAATATCTCAGGCCGTTCTCGATTTCGGCAGAGGAAATTAGTCCTTGCCGATTCGTTTGATCGCTGCTAAGCTATCCTGAAACTCTTATCCTAAGATTTAATATGGGTTATAGTGGCGTGGCTATGGACTACCCCTCTTGTAGGCTAGCTTCGATTAGTTATTCCTTGCCTTATGGCGCAAGCTAGGAAGTAAGCATGCAGAGCAAGGGAATTGCATTTAGAAGTCGTAAAAGCGAAAAAAAATAGAGGGGAGAGGACTCCAACCAAAGCAAGGGTATTAAGTAATAGACCAGGGATATATTAAGAATGCTTATATATGGCAAGGCCTTTAGAATTGTACTCGATTTAAGAGAATTGGACGCGGGTGTTTAAAGGTGGTTAAGTTTAAATTTTAATTTAGGTTTGTTTAAAACACATCCGTTCGAATCGGGAAATATTCTCTGTAAAGGTTGTTTCATATGGGAGTTGGGCCGTTTTTAGTAACCTAGCTACATGCTTATTCTAGCCCCCATTAGCATCTGTACGCTGTGTAGCAAGATAAAAACTATAAGAGATTGTAGCTTTAAATTGGTAATATTTAGAAGCTTCAACCCTATAAATTCGTTAGCTTCAAATCCAAGGTACATCCTTTAGTTAAATAATGACAGAAATAGATTAGTAACACTTTAAACTCAAATTGGTTAACCGTTCTTAACTAATCAAAATGTTTGCCTGACCCCTATCCGAATAGAGATCGGGGTGGCTAACCATACCCTTTGGCGTAAGGCTAGCCACATTTTTACCACCCCGAGGGGTGCAAAGCCAGGGATCAGGATAGAAAAATTTGTTCAAGGACGATGGTGAGCAAGGCTCGTAATAAACAGGCCACAGGGGTGCTGGTTACACGATATGAAAAAATAAGAAAGGCAAGTTTGCTTGGTGGGCTTGATTATCCTGCATACTGCTCAATTAAATGACGAGGACGTGGACCTCAGTTACATTGTTTCACTATACACCGGATCATAGAAGTAAGGCATACATAAAAATTTTCCCTGTATCGAAGAGATCTGCCCGCCCACTCATAGTGCTCGAAGAGATCGGGGGGGGGGTTTCAAGGCCAAGAGGAAAAAACCGTAGAGCTCCTCAGAAGGTTATACACATGCAGCTGCCACGAAAGGAATAAATATATATTTCATGAGGGAAACTTTTCCTACGCTGCTAACGCTATCCTTGCTTTTTTCTTTAGGGATCACATACCCTATCCTCGATAGGGTTCTTTGCGCCTCGTACGGTTAACTGTGTATAACTAGTAATATGTATAATTTTATTGTGCTGACAAGCAAATCATTTATTTCATATCTTAGTTATTTTTAGGTTATTTTATTTCACATTTGTTTAATAATAAAGGGTCGGAAGGTTATTTACATATTTAATGTAAATATTACTTGAAGTTTTAAGTTAATTATTTTAATAGTATTTAGTGTAGAATGCCTAACATAATACAATGCAAGATCCCCAACCGGTTATCGGCTGGTGGTTAGAAGCGCTCCTTTGCGGAGAAGGGGTCTTTTCCTGATGTGTCGGGATGCACAGTAACCGAAATACAATACCTTACTTAGATAACAATGTAGTAAATACGTTATAAAAAACAAAAAAGCATATAAGAGATTACTGGCTAAGTTATATTAAGTTTATAAAAGAACTATATGGATTTATGCAAGTTTATCCACAAAGAGAATGTGTTTTATATCCCCATGAAGGCATAAAACTCCAATTTTTTAAACTCGCTCTGGTTGAAAGGGATGTTGAAACCTTTCGTGGTTAATTAACCTTATATTTCTTATGCTGAAAGCTCATTTATTTTAAGGTATATTTATAGAATTGTAAACTTATTATTGTGACCGATAAAATAACTTATGAAAATTGTCCTTCGCGCGGGTCCCAGCCATGCCAAATTTTCAATCTTTAGAAATTAAAGGGAGCTGCTATCCTCTCTTATGGATTCGCTTATTGTTTTATATCGGTCGCAAAGTAAACGTGGGGGCAAATAGCAGAATATTGGGGTAAACTTCCTAGTAAGCTACATAAGCTCCCTACAGGAGGAAATCCGTAATGCCTCTAAACTGAAGTGAATTGAACTAAACTTAGTACTTTCAGGAAAAACTACATCAAAAAAGAGATTTCTATGAATAACGTAGTGAAAAAGACGTAGCCCTATAACTAGATCGGTACAAAAACTGTTTAAATTAAATGGGGAAACCTCTTGTGCCTCAAAAAAGGCCCTAATCATGGATACATGACCGGATTAGTGAAGAAAAGTACCAGGAGGGAACTAAACAAAATAGCTAGTTTTTCATTAAGTAGTCGATAAAAAGAACGTTAGCCTTTTGCATAATGATCCCCAAAGTTATAATGTTAAATGCGACAGCATATGCGTATTAAACCGGGCTTACGAAATAAGAACACATCGTCTAAAGTGAGGACCTAAGCACGGTGATCTTACCTAAGTCAGCAAATATAAAAATTCCGAACGGTGTTGGTAAGCATAAATCTCTGAAGAAACGTGGTCGGGTTGCAGTGCAAAGACAAACACTGACGTGATAGCTGGAAAGAATCAAGATCCGCTATAAGCAATCTGCAAATTAGGCAGGAATTAGAAAATGAACTTCTGACAAAAAAACCATCCAAATTTGTACGGGAAAACCTAAAGCATCGTAGAGCCAAGCAATTGGTTAAACAATTGTAGGCACAAGTAATGACTCGTAGGTTTGAAGGTAATAACATGAGATGGGAATATAACGTAAGTGACTAATTGGGCGATCCCCGGCAGCCCCAAACACCTATTAGTGTGCAGTTCATTCGACTAATGTCGGTTGCTTCATAAATTATAATGGCTGGTTAGCGGCAAGGCCTAAAAAGATTTCTAAAACTTATTAGGCTTTAAGATATAGTCAGCCTATTCGAATAGGATTAACAGAATAATATAGAAAATTAAGCTCTAATGAGGTTCTATGTGTTAGGTTTATATTTAGAGAAGCTTATCAATAGTAATAAAATATAAAAAAAAAACTGTCTAAGCATATTGCTTATTTAATCCTCGTGACACTGATAAGCTAATAGATTGCAGCATCTGAGGAAGAGGTAATTTTGGGGTTACCACATTTTATTATTAGCCTATAATAGGCTTTAAATAAAAGTAATTAGTTATTCTAAAAGAGTATACAGCAATAATATTAGGCGGCAAGTTTCATCATGAAAAACGATTATTTACACTAAGGTAGGACAACCGCCGAATCTCATTATAAAAATAGTTACTGGATAAAATTCACAATATTAAAAAATGATGGGGCTTCCGCCTATCTTCCGGGATAGAAATAAAGGTAGTATATATTGCTAGGATTAAGATATTAATAATAAAATTTACTAATCCCGTGGGGGATATGGTAGCTCTATAAATTTAAGTACTAACTTTTATCAAATATATAGTGTTTAAGCATTTAAACTTTTACGTAAAAACAGGCCTCTTTCACGGCGCAAGCTCGTCTTTTAAAATTATTGGATTAGTTAACTTAATTATTGATACTTTACAAATATATTTCTATCAAAGAACAAAAGTTATATTAAAAAGAGACACAATAACCTCATCTAGACTTTAATAACCACAAATTTATAACGTACTAGGAAAGCAAAATTCTTTTCTTGGGGCGATATAACATACAGAAGAAACTTAAAAGTTTTTGAGGAAAGAGACGGTCTACTTGATGATGACAGTAGAATCGAATTAATCTATTGCACACAGAAGAATATTTACGATCATGTAAAGTTAGGAGTAAAAATTTACTAGGAAAGTATTAAAACTTTCAAGAAAAACCACGCGCTAAAAGATAAAAGCTTTAGATCCAGCTAGAAAAGCCTTATAGGTTGGTGCTTAAGGTCCGATGTTTATGTAAAAATTACTGAACTACAGGGGAAAAAAAAGTATCTTTGATAATTTAACTAGCAGCGCTAAACCAATAGGTGTTACTCGGACAAAGCACGTAGCTAAAAGACTTTAGAAAGTGGAAAAAGATTATAAAAATAAATTTTCATTCAATTAAAGCATGATAGTATTTATTATTTGCTAAACGGAATAAATAAAGTGATATATAGGAGTATATTATATTTAGGAAAGGGACTTCAGCTTACTCAGTAGCTCTTTGGGGCTATATATTATGTCCATATATACAATATAAGAAATTTCGGATGAAGAAGTAGATTTGTTTTCGCGAAACCCTTATAAAATAGTTAGCATCTTAGTAAAATATCTTATTCGGTACATAAAATTTAATCTCAGACAAAGATGTTGTAATACGTTTTAATTTTTGTACAAATTTGGGGGATTCAGCTGAAGAAGTTTAATCCAGTGAGTATGTAGCCTCGGGAATGGCAAAGATATATCTTGGAATTATCAGACTAGTAGTTGGATAAGCGTTGAAGGTACAAGCCCTTTTTGTAGAAGATGAACCTTTCGCAGTAAACCATCAAAAATGCGGGGACCGTTCCAAAAGCAATCCATAACGAAGTAAGGTAGTCTAAACATCTTATGGCTTCAAGCGGAATGAACTCGGGGTAATGTTAAATTTCATGATTTTGATTATTAACATTGGAGTTATCCCCAGCCAACAACCTTTTAAGGTGTGCATTATGAACTAAATGTTTGGTTTGGCTTCATAATTGTAGTTTATGTATAATTCATTTAGGCCTTAAGATATAATCAGACCTCATTCTCGTAGAAGCCAAGGCAATAAAATAAATTATTAAATTCCTTCCTTCACAATTAAGTTTACAGGATTAAAATAATTTTTTACGTATTACAAAAAAACAAACAAATGAGAAATGAAGATTTAAGAATAGACAAAATCTTCAATAATACTTAAAAGGTTATAGTAAGCAATTTGGGCTGCTCGAAGTGGCCAGCCCAGAATAAAATTCAATATTATTTAGTTACGAAATAAATCCAGGTATCTAAAAATGAAGAAATAACGTCAAGGTAATAGTATTGTAGGATGGGTTAAAATTTAGCAAAAAGAGTAGTCGGTTATTATACCAGGGAAAAGTTGAGAGTTCGCTGTAAAAAGAAATCCTAGACCTTAATTCAACTGCTATTTTTTAAAACATGGCCATTACTCAATGTTACTATAGACAAGATAGAGTCTTGTAGCCCAGAACGACTTTTAGACAGAGGACAAAGCAATTATTTGCGTTCATAGTTAAACGGCAATAAATATATTTAGAAAAACGCTTTATGCTTAGTTCGTGGGAGCTCGCCGCCTAAACATAGTGATTAAAACATAGTTAAGGTTTAAAAATAAATTATTCGAAAAGAACAGTAAAAGTATAATTATCACTCAGTACATTTAGGTAAAGAAGTTTAGTCAAGGGGAAGTTACAGATAAATAGACTTTGCTTAACCCTTATAATCTATAAAATAAAACAATTTTATAATCACGCCAGAAGCTTTTTAGCAATAATCACAGTCTAAAACTTGCAGATGCGTGGAAAGGGGTAAAAATCAGTTAGACTTTTGAAACTAATTGATGACTAACGAAAACACGTAGATTTTTCTCTTAACTAAGCTGGTGAATATTTAGGTAAACTTAAAAGAAAGCTGTACGAAAATCAACGAGGAAGTGAGTAAAGAAACTCTATCGGTATTTCCATAGTTAGATAACATTAAATAATTAATTTCAATTTTATAATTTTTCTCTTTAAATTCGGGGAGCTTACCGGAAGTTAGCCGGTAAATGAACCCGGTTGTCTAAAAGTGGATGAGATTCACAAAATATTATTGGAAACTATCTTTGACGGGAAAATTTGTTTTTCATAAAGCGGATTTCCGGTATTATGTCAAATAGGAAACAAGCCGAGAACAAGATAAGGTTCACTAAATTTTTAAGTTAAAGGGTACAAATTTAAGAAGGTTTTTTTATTTAATTGACAAGGATGATTTAGGCTTAGAAGCTAGCCATAATTTCATGACCTGCTCACAGGAGCCGCTTAGTTAAGCTATAGAAGCATTGAAAATTAACCGGATCTAAACACAATATACCCGAAACCTTGTACTGAACGGTTTTCATAGAGATTTCTTACTAGACACAAATTCAAATCAAGAGGGCGAAATATGGTTGAAGTACCCCTATACTCACTGGTCATAGCTCTGTAAATAAAGTTTTTGTGTAATTAGTTCAATTAAAACCTATTTAAATTAAAAGTTCTATAATAACCAATTTTAATACTTAAGTATTAATGCTCAACAGTTTTATATGTATTAATACTTAAAAGTTATAATTAAGTTTGTGTGCATAAAACATTAATGTATTACAACTTATAATAATTATTATTGTTCTATGATAGTATAAATACTCATACGTTTTATAGTATTGATGGTCCAAACAGTTCTAGTATTATATTAATAGAAATTGGTTCTTAACATATTCTAATAACAGACCTTTTCTTCTGTGTAGCTGTCAGGCGTAAAAATGTTAAATTTCTTAAAGTTAGCTCCAGTCTAAACTTATCCTTATCAATGTATTTCAATACACATTGACCTAAGATTTAGAATGTTATTAGAATTATACCTTTAAATGTTAAGTGGATAGGCGTTTGGGTAGCAGAACGTTGAGTAATAAATGGATTTTATTTTTTAAAAATGGAATTTAATAAAATCTTAACTAAGTGAGAAGGTGACTGGGACGTAACTAAGAGAAATTTTCCTGTCTTGAAGCTTATGCGAGTATTAATTTAAGTAACCGGCCTCTAAGTTATATTAATCTAAAGATTTAAAACCGATGAGAAAACTCATTTTTTTTACTAAGGACAACATTTTAGAAAAAATGTGCTGGAAAAAATAGTTAATTATATTTGA
>JACYFI010001137.1:0-12927 GCA_020975735.1 Ophiocordyceps xuefengensis | reverse complement strand
TTTCATACATTGTTGGCTAAACGTGGACACGAAGGCAAAAAAGGACTCAAGTAAAAGCGAGTTAATCATAACTTTCTTTTATTAAAGTCATACCAATTCGTTGCATATGTAAAGGTAAAAAAGGTTTTCTAGCACATTGTCAATTACCTTATAAGTCCTTAAAATCTCCTAAATAACTCTATAATTAAGTGACGTAAAGCTTGCATAGGGTCTTCTCGTTCTAATAGAGGTTAGCTGCTACTTGCAACCAGCTATTCAATTCACTGAGTACAATTCATAGAGACAGCTGTTGTAATCGATTACACCTTCATGCAAGATCCGATGTAACGGCCAAGGCATGTTCCCTTACCTTAGGACCCCCTCCCTTAAAGGCGCTTTTAAACGGGGTTTCCGTACGCACGCTCAATAATAGTAGATTTTGATTTATTCTGCTTAACAAAGTCCCGGCACCGGGCAGATTTCACCTTTATCTTTAAAATTTTTATCTTTTCAGCACAAGTGTCTGATGTTTTAATTAAACAGTTCCGTACAACTTCATTTAGCTCTCCTGTATACTTGATATTAATCAAGAATTATAGCCTTCTAGTCCGAATTACGGTCGTCAATTTTGCCGAGTGCCTTCGCGCCCACAATTTTCTTTGAGGGAATTAGGCTAATGGTGGTCACCTAAATTTGGAAGATTAAAAAAATATAACGGGTAGAATTCATTCCGGATTTAATAAACGAAATTTGCTCCTAAACTCATCCCTTTATTAGAGAGGAACTTTAGAATTCCATGAATTCGGCTATTTACGTTGCGGGCCTCATTAAAGTCATTTTTCTTTGCTTCCCTGCTAAAGGATAATCTCGAAAAGGATATACACTATTTTTTATATGCTGCCAAAGCTTGTAATCCAAAAAGATCTAAGAACTTTTTTACCTTGTTGGGAGATTTGTTTATAAACTGTTACTGCTTAAATCCACATTGTAAAGCTTGTAAATTAGGATGCAATATTTCTTTTCATCCCTGTGTCGATTTTAACAAACAGTATGTTTAACTCCTTCACCCTAATATTTGTATCTTTTCTTTTTATATATATTTACAAAATATTCCTTGTCCTTTCTTACATAACCTACTACTCAGTAAGGATGTTGTAATACCAAAATTCTCTTTTTACAGGTCATTCCACCGGTCTATGTTTAGGAAAATAATGATGCAATTGCCTTTTAGGCATAGTTACCGAATTCATAGAAAGGCTTTAAATTTGACAATTTTAGCTAATCCGTTCCTGGTAGTAAGATGGTGTTATTATCATTACCTTTACAGCCTTGTTTAAACAACTGAAAAATACACCTTCTCTGTATTAAAAGGATAAGCTTCTAAAGGCTTTTAAAATAAATCTTAAGTCTTAATAGAAAGAAAGCTTCATAAACATACGCGCCATCACTACGCCCATCAGCTAACTTCTGCCTACAACTAAAAATTCCCTTAGTCCTGTTCTAAATAGAATTTTTATCTTTTATGTAGAGAAAATTTAAAAAAACAGCTCTCCTTTACGTCTTATAACTAATTTAAGTTTAATTTTTTTTGATAGATATATTGGGAAGGCATCCTTCTGCTGTTTGCTTTTTATAAAAAAAAAGATAAAATGCCCATGTATAAATTAAGATCAAAGATTGGTATTATGTATGTACTTTATCTTTAATTAAAAACTAGTATAAAACCCAAGATTGGGACCCAATAATTTCACTTATGGCTTAAAGTAAATATCTAAATTTCGTTAATTACCAATACTTCAAATTCCAAGTTATCCCTTGGGGGGGCCAGAGTTACACCTTACAATATTTAATATATGAAAAAACCAACTACTCATTCTCCTTTTTTTAAGGCGTATTTTCCGTACTACCGATTTGATCCGGCGTAAACCCCTTCCTATTACTCGAAATCTTCTAACTTGCTACCATACACAGTGATTAGCTGATCGCTCCAAGGGATTTCGGTCAATAACTTTTGGATTAGGGATGCTTGGGGGTGTCACCCCCGGAGTTTGGTTCTTATTCCAGTGTCGGGGGGGCCTAATCCCCAAATTTCATTGGATTGGTTACTCATTTAATGCCTTCGAAATTCTCACTTAGCTTACTTGTTGCAGATTCTTCGGGTACGTGTTTTGTTCTTTGTTTCCCAGATACAATTATTTTGTTAATTAGCTATACAAATACTATTTACTATTTTTCCAGCACATTTTAGACTAAAATGTTTGTCTATTAGGTTAAAAAATATTTTTCTCATCGTTTTATAAATCTTCTCAGATAGTATTGAATTTAAGAGGCCGGTACTTAATTAATCCATAAAGCTAAAAGGCGGAAAATTTTCTTTTAGTTACTCATGTCTCCAATTCCACTTGGAGTTAATTTATTATTAAATTCTATTTAAAGAATAAAATCATTATTTACTTCAACCGTTCTGCTACCCCCAAAACGCCTATCTAACTAAAATTAGATATCTTAAATACATTTTTAAACTAGGGCAATATTGTTTTTTGTAATACGAATTTAACGATTATTTTAACTTGAGATACTTAAACAATGTACAATTTTTTTGGCTGCAGCTACACAGCAAGCAGTCTGTATTAAATATTGTTAATAGAACCCAATCTATTAAATTATTAATTAAACTAGTGAAACTGTTACAATCAACACTATTATAACTATGTGTGAGTATAAATACTATTATAAACATAATATAATTATTTAAATTGTATACATAACTGTTTTTAGCACCAAATACTATGATAACTGTTTAGTATTAATAACTTATAACCTTTTTGAGCTTTGAATACTAGTATTAGATGTTTATTCATAGAACTTTTGATTCATTAAAATGGTTTTTAAAAGAACTTAAATCTACACAAATTTATTTAACAAGAACTATGACAGTGAGTCATAGTCGTCTTCAAACACAATTGCCGCCCTCTGATTTGTTATTGTTGTCTTGTAAGTAATCTCTTAGAACTGCTCATGTACAAAGTTCTTCGGTATAATTGTTTAGATCCGTTAAATTTCAGTGCCTTCTATAGCTGTACCAAGGCTCTGTTACGAAGTCATAAAATTATCGCTGGTCTTCTCAGCCTACTCTCCTTGTCGACTTAATAAAAAACCCTTCTTAATTTCACATAACTAAAAATTCAGGAAACCCTTGAACTCTTGTTTCTGGCTGTTTGCCCTTTTGACAATACATTAATCTGGCTTGATAAACTGAATATTTTACCCTTAAATAGTTCATATAATATTTGGTTGAACTATCATTTAGACAACGGGTTCTATTTACGGCTAACTTCGTAAGTCCCCGAATTTAATAACAAAAAAATTATAAATGTTTTAATAATATAAGTTAATCTAACTTCTGGACAATACAATGAGTTTGCTTTATACTCTACTTCCTCTATTTCCTTACAGCCTTGTCTCTTAATAACCGGGATATTCGCCCAGCTTTAGTTAAAAGTAGAAAAATCTAATGGTTTCGTTATTGTCTCAATATTTAAAGTCTACTGATTTTTACCTTCACGCTCCCTGCAGTTTTAGCTGTAATATTTGCTAAAAGCTTCTGCGATAAAAAGGATCGTTTTTTCTATGTTCGTGGTTAAGCTATAAGATAAATTTATTTTAACTTCCTGGCTGATTCTTTACCAAATGTACTGATGATAATATTCTTTTATGTCTTCCGAAATAGTTTTAATTTTAAACTTATACTATCGTTTTTCCAATCACTTTGTGTTATGTGCAAAGCTCCTAATAAAAACAAGGTTTTTAAATATGTATATTCAGTTTTAACTGATACCATTAATGCTGTTCTCTGTTCAATGAAGTTACCTTCTGGGTCTGTACCAAGATCATTCTAAATAATATCGAAAGTAAAATTAGGTATTGCCTTGGTTTTCAATAAAGCAGCATAAATAGGTCTAGGATTATTTGTTAACACGAAGCGCCCACCCTTTTCCTTATGTTAATAACCACATCTATTTTGCTAAATTTAATACCCACACCCTACATAACTATTACACATTGACGTTATTTTATTATTTTCTATACTACCTATTGATTTTTGTATCTAATAATCATTGAGATTTTTTCCTTGTCATCGCTGGCTTCGCAGCAGGCCCAAATTGCATTATATAACTTTTATAGTAGTTATTGAGATGTCTGATTTGTAAATATATTTTTCTCAATAAATGTTTTGCTTTTTTTGTAAACCTAAATTTTTTTTAATTCGTAATACTTAATTCATGAGAGAATTATTAAATGATTTTGTTGCCCATGCATCTTACGAATCAGGTCTGAATATATCTTAAGTAATAATTTATAACTTTACTATAAAGCCCTAACCAACATGTTTAGTCGATGACTGCACCACCTTAAAAGGTGCCTGGCATGCGGTAATCACATTGTTATATCAATCATGATTTTCACTTTACCCCCGTCATCACTCTGAAGGCCAAGTAGATGTATTACCTAACCTCTTTACTTGGCTTATGTTGCTTTTAGGGAGTTCCCGAATTTGATGGTTTTTACTGAAAGGGTTCCTTCTAAAAAAGCTGTACTTCACCTAGCTTCTATTGTCTGTAATTCTAAGTTTACCTTGGCCATTCCCGAGTCTAATACTCACGACTAAAATCTTCATGATCCCCCCAACAGTTTGTACAAAATAAAACGTTTAACAAACATCTTGTCCTGGAATTTAAATATGTCCTGATAAAGATATTGTACTTAATATGCCTACTATTATTGGGTTTTTCGGCGCAGAAACCTATCTACTTCTCTTACCGGAATTGTCTTGTTTTGTAAATAGCTATATAAATAGGCCAAAGGTTCTGGTCAAAGCTATAAGTCCTCTCACTATTAATAAACTAAATACCTTATTTTAGCTTTTATTATCCAGTTTAGCAAATACATAAATATAACCTCTCTTTTAATAAGGAAAAATATTCTTTTCGTTAATTGTCCACTTTTTAAAAAGCTTTAGTATGCGGTCTACGTAACACCTATTGTTTTTAGCTCTGCTGGTTAAATTTATCAAAAAGATACTTTTTCCTTAGTATCGGTATTAATACATCGACTTTACACACCTCCTTAATAGGTTATACCTGATTTAGCTATCTTTGTCGCGCTTGTTTTTTCGTGAAAGTTTTATACCCTCTTCGCTTAAGATAGTATATCTTATCCCTTATTTACTGTGGTAATATTCTTTCCTGTGCTGCAATAGAATAAAATTGATTGTTAGCTTTCCTCTTAAGGTTATACCGTCCTTCTCAAAAGATACTTTAAAGTTTTTCCTGTTAGTTTTAGCCTAGAAAAGAATTTCCTTTTCTAGTACAGTTATATTTCGTTTATAGAAATCTAAGATAGTTTTAGTTCTCTTTTTATAACCCCTTGTTCTTTATAAGTAATATATTCTAATATCATACAAGTAAGAGTTACTATATCCAATGTTTAAAAGAGCGAGTTGCGCCGTGAAGGATGGTGTTTTTTCTTAAATGTTAAAACTGCTTAACAACTATAATAATTATAAAAATCCATTATTCAAAATATTAGGCCTACCATATCCTCTCCGGGGATAGTAAAATTTTATTATTAAATTATTTTAATCCGCAGCAATATATACCACCCTTGTTTTCCTATCCGGAGGGATTAGGGCGAAGCCCCATCATTTAATTGTTGAATTTTTATTCCAAGTATTATTTTTATTATGGATTATGGGTGTTCATACCTGTAGTGAATATCTCTTTTATTCATGATGAACGGCTTGCGCCATGAATATATTTCTAGTATACATCTTTTTAATAACGTAATTAACCTTTACATTAAAGCTATTAGGCTAATAAAATAAATTGTAAGCCCACAAGGTAACCTCTTTCTATTGGCTGCATATCGTAACTCACAGTGTCAGGAGATTAAAATAAGCAATGCAAAAGCAAAGATTTTTTATAATTTTTTAATTACTATTTAACCTTTTCTTTAAACTAATACAATTAAGAAACCTATGAGCTTATTGATCGTATTTATTATTCTATATCTTCTCGAAGTAAGGGTTGACTATATCTTCAAGCTATAATTATGGCTTTAGCTTGCAGCTAGCTAGGCCAATTTAAAAATATAAGCCAAACCCCAACCAATTTAACAGTGAATGACCTGCACCACCTTATAGGTGTTTGGCTGCGGCATCCCCATATACTTACGTATATCAACTCTATGTATGTTACTAACACGAGGTCATTACCTGTGCCAACAATTATGTTACCCCAAATTTGCTTGGGGCTCTGATTGCTTTTAGGGTTTTCCCCCTCAACATTTTAGATGTTTTTATTGCCAGAAAAGTCTTCTTAACATACTGGCTATTTAAGATTTGCTTTACCATCTTTATCTTTTACCACGCTATCACAGTCAATGTTGCTCTGTCACTCACACCTTACACAGTTCTTCGGAGATTATGCTAAATCACCCCGTTCGGACTTTTATAGTCCTTGAACTAATGGGTCAAATCACCGATGCTTCGGGTCTGACTTTTAAATCACTGTTCTCGTTATTTTTACCCCGGTTTTAACTACGCTTATGTCCAACTAACGTTACTTAGGTCGACCCATATGCAAAAGTAGTTCTTTTTATCGGACTGCCTTATAAAACTCTATTTTGTTTAGTTCCTTCATAGGTAACTTTTCACTATCGGTCATGTATCGAATATTTAGCCCGTTTGAGGAAGGTTCCCCCATTGATTTAACAGTTTATTGTTCGGTTCTCTTTATAGGCTTACTCTATTTTCACCTCACGTTATTCATTAGAATCTCTTTTTGTATTTAATTATTACCTCGCGGTTACCTAAGATATGTCATTCACTTCAGTTAGGAGATAGATTTCTCTTTAGAGCTTATGTAACTTATTTTAGGGAAGTTACCCCAAAATTCCTTGCAAATTGCCCACAGTTACTTTGCGACTTTATAAAACCAATTAAAGAAAACAATCCAGAGAAGGATAGCAGCTCTCGCTTAAAACTTTTCCAAAAATAGAAAAATTAGTGCAGTGGCTGGAGATCCAGCAAACAATTTTCATTAATTTAATTTATAGTAAATAATAAAGTTTACAATTCTTAATACAACTAAAATAAAAGCTTTTAGCATAATGAAATAAGGTTCATTAAACCCCAGGTTCCAATCGTTCCCTTATCACCAGAGCGGAGTTTTAAAAAATATGGGAGTTTTTATGCCATGATATAAAAATTTCCTTTTGATACCAATGGCATTAATCCTATAATAGTTTCTTTCATATATTATATAAATTAGCAAAGGGTAAATACTTGTATATCTTTTTGTTTTTAAACTGTGATTTCCTACATTTCTAAGTAAGGTATTGAATTATTTTCAGGTTCCTGTGAATCAGACACAGGAAACCTTCTTCCCCATGGAAGGCCGCTTAAACCCATCCCAGCCCATAACCCTTGTGGATCTGTGACATCGTATTAGTTTAGGCATTAAACACCTAATACTATAAATATAACTAAACTATCAAGTACATATTCTATTAATATTAAATCAAACTTCGACCCACTAATTAGTTATAAAATTGTGAAAAATAATAACTCAATTACTATAGATCATATGGAATATTATCGTGCTGACAGCCTACAAATGATACATTATTTATTGTTTGACTCGTAACCCTACGTAAATTGCGCAAAGCAACGCTACGAGATAGGGTATGTGGGACTGTAAAGGAAAAAAGCAAAAGGAAGAACGTTAGTAACTTAAGAAACGTTTTCACTGAAATTAAATAATTTATTCCATTTGTGGAGCTTCTTGTTTATACTTCTAGGAGCCTCGTAACGGTCTTTCCCCTCTGGCCTTTTGCACCCCCCCCGATCCTTCGAGAGTATGAGGGCGTGGGGCTGATTCGTGATACAGGGAAATATGTATGCTCTTACCCCTCCTGGAATACGGTGTGTATGAATCAAGTAACTAAATGTTACACTACCCTCTTACTTACCAACATATGGCCATGGATGAATAAGCACCATGCAACTGCCTTTCTTATTTTTTCATACGTTAACCCACAAGCCGTGAGAATTTCAATACAAAACCTTGCTTCACAATCTCTTGAACATAAATTTTCTGCATCCTGATCCTTTCTTTTGACCCCTACAGGGTTGGCTAATGGTGGCTAGCCTCAAGGGGAATGGTTGAGCCCCCCCCGCAATCTCTTCGAGTAGGGTCCTCAGCAAACATTTAATTAGTTAATAACGGTTAACAATAGGTTTATAAGTTTATTATAATCTATTCTGTCATCTATTAACATCAATGAGTACTTGGGATTTTGAACCAAGGATTATGAAGGTTGAAGCTTTCATTTTACCAATTTACACACTCTTTTATGCTTTTATACTGCTACAGCAGCGTCACCGATGCTAAGGGGGCTAGGAATAAGCTTAAGCTAGGTTACTAAAAAAAGCACACTGCCATATAAACGCCTTGTATGCAGGAGGTATCCGATCGGCGATGTGGGTTAAACACCTAATAAATATCCAAACCGTGACCACTTAAACCACTCCGGTCGCACTTTCTTTAAATCGTACATGAGTAAAGGCCCTGCCTTATAAAGCCTTCTTATAATATCCGGTTATTAACTTAATCCTGCTTTGTTGAGGTCCGCTCCCTTATATTTTTTCCTTTTTACCCTATTTTCTAATCCAATTCCTGCTTGCATCCCGTTACTATCCCTAGCTGCGCCACAGAGAATAACTAATCGAGCTAGCCTACCAAAGGTTAATCGATGACCCACGAGCCATCTATGAACCGATTTCCATTATCCTAGGAAACAGGTTCAGGAAGCTTATTGCAGCGAATCAAGAATAGCAGGCTATTCTCTCAGCGAATCGAACGGGCCTGATCGTAAATTCTCTCAGAGAATACACTTGTTACCGATTAAAAGTTAAGAGAAACTTATAACCTCATATTAAGGTTTTTAGATAACTGTGTGGATGCCATATATTACTCTTATATTCACCGAGTATTCCGCTATAGATTGTATGTATTTCAGTCGATCGTTTTAATTACCTTTTTAGGGGTAGATAGTACCACCCTATATGGCTATAATTGCCTTTGTCAAGAATATGGGGATAAAAAGTCTTCCCCCAGAAGCAAGTCTTAATTTCTTATTTTTTGTTTTGCTTATAATTTTACAAACTTTTTAAGCGAACAGTTTCTCAAGAGTATAAGAGCTTAGTAGCAAACGTAAGCGGCAACAGAAGCCGTCTACCCACCTCCCCACCCGACCGTAAGACAAAATACGCATATAGATCAAGAGTAACAAAAAATCTCGACAATATAACCAGTCTATCTTCTGAACTTATATTAAAAAAATAAGAAATTAAAGGATTGAATCTTTAAAACATCTTTAGTGGTGTATAGACAAACGTTCTACTCATTTTGAAACGTAACTCTCTTATTGTTATTTAACAATTATCTACGGTAGCTTCTTTATTTTATTGTAGCCCTCATAAAATTAAATAAGGCAGATGTTCTATAAAATATACCACAGGGAAGCAGGACCAAGCGGTCAAATCAGCGCTACTTACTATGACCTCACAACGCCACGTATAAAGGAAAAGATATTTAGGGTTATCGTTGGTTGGGATAAATTACTATCATGCATGCACAATATATATTTCTATTTATTCCTCGCGTGTATCTCCTATTTTTTCCTAAAAAACCGTGAAAAAGGGCGCCAGGGCTATTTAATTTATTATAACAGGGCTATTCTTTGAAGTATATAAACATGACAAAACCAGCCGCCCCTATTTTGACAGAACCCGGCAGGGAGGGGTTAAAGTATAAATCAGAAAACGAGCAGCTAGCTGTAAAGCCATTGCGTAGGAATTTTTACATTATGCGGCCTTTGTTTAATTAAAATGTTAGTTTCAGCAATTTAAAGGAATTATAGATTACAACAAGGAAAAGACTTTAAAAATACAGAAGAAAGAATAAAAGTGCTTATACCCTCAAGATAAGTCTTTACTGTTAAGACTAGAACCAAACCACCTTTATGACTTGTCATTTTTAAGGCTTATGAAATAAGTAGATTATTTAACTTTAGCTTACAATGCTAAGCAATGCTAAACATAAGTTATCTATCTTAAGGCAAAGAACAGAAGAAATGATTCAATTATAGCTTGCTTTGCTAAAAAAATTAACTTAAATTATTTATTGCTTATTCTGATTTTGTTTTATCGTAATTATTATGGAACCTAGCATCTGCTATACGTTAAGATTATACTAGCAGATAAAACAATCATATATTATAGAAGTAATATAATTACATTCCCTTACTTTAGACATGTGACTTGTTTGTGTTCTAGTTACCAATCTCATTAATTCACTAGTCAACAGAAACATAACATCGTATGTGTTTAGGTTCTGCATTTTTTTAATCTTAATATGGTAGCGGTAACCCTAACTCTTCTTTAGCTATGAATATCACATTTTACTTGGTTGATAAGTAAATAAATTAGATTGGTTTCATTTTACTATATAACTATAATTTGCTGGCCAGATCGTCAGGCAATATTGGCCTGTAGTCATATTTAGATAATATTGTCTACAAAATTAATTATCTAAAGGGATACTATGTGAATTTAATTGCCTTTTGTAATTCACTGTTAACTTATATTAATTAACCATCAAGAAAATTAAGTAAATAAAATATAAGATACGGCCCCAATTAGACAAGTTTAGATAAGACGAAACCTATACAGGTTAATCCTATACTATTAAATAAAGAGAAATAGATCAAATTAAGCCTATTAAAGCATAAAGAGTGCTATTAGGTTTTTATTTAACTATAACAGTTATACCCGAAAAAACAAATGCAATTAATACTTAAAACATCTAGAATTCTACTTATTTAACCATTAGAAAATATCCTTCGTATATAGGTTCCGAAGATCAAAACCCATTTGACATATGGCTGTATTTTTTTTTTAAACCCTAAAATTAGGCTTGAATACTTTTAACTGGGCTACTTTATATTTTTCCTGTGGGTGCCATGGTTATCTCTACCTCATATAAGCCATCTCTAATTCTCTTCTTGCATCCTTTACTTCTACTTGGGCCACAGCAAGAAATACCCAATCGAGCTTACCCTTACAAAGAGGGCTATCGATAGCCACCCATAAATAACCCTCATATCTTTATTCCTTAGGGAACAGGTATCAGGATAAGAGGGTTCGACACTTCGTTCCCTGTCTGGGTTGGGTTAGTGAACATACATGCCACCCCTCTTCGAGTAGAGGGAAAATACGATTCATACAAATCCTGCCCACCCTTGAATAAGGAAAAAAAGAAAGTCTACATCCCTTTGTGTTACTGATCCTTTGCGTTCCAGTTTTTCGTATTTTCGATATATTTTTTTCTAGCTAGACGTAGTTGCAATTAAGAATAAAATAAAAAATAAAAATGAGTAGGCTTCAGCCCTACTGAAGGTGTAAAATAAGTGCTAAGGAAAAATTCTTACACAAGCTCCATTTTTGCAAGAATCCCCTACAGGCGGTCTCTCGCCAGAAGGCTTTTTAATTTTATCAGAAAGCTGCGAGGCAGACTTGAACCTGACATGTCAGATGGAATCTGTAGGTCCATCAATTAACTTTTAGCCGTTTAATATATTTATTTGTAATTTGCTTTCGATATTTTTATTCTATAGCGAAGCCCTTCTTCCTGAACTTCGGAAGCAGCTAGGATCAGCGAGCCTCTATTGGAAAACATCCTTAAATAATTATTCAAGATCAAAAAATGTTTATAGTATTAAGTGAGAGAGTATCTGTTTAAATACAAAGCCTAGTTTTATTTATTAGTTAAATAGTTTAGATTTTTTGTCCTTCTAGATCCTGACCGGAAGGGTATAATAAAAGGGGATTTTCAGGAAGTAAAGAAGCCCGCCCTAGAGCCCACCTATAGGCCTACATATAAAGAATTTTCTAGTGTTTGCCTAATTTTTATAATACTTGCGTAGGCCCCACCTAAAGACCAAGCCTATCCTTTACATACTCCCTTTTAGCTTAGCTTGCCGAGGCAGGGGATTAAAAGGAGGTATGGAGATACGCATTATGACAATTGAATTCACTTACCAACAACACCAACTAAAATAAATTGACCTCTAATACCATTTATAATATGCTTAAATATTTACACCTAAAGATTTATTGCTAATAATTTCAGTAAGGTTTTTGAACATTTGTTAGTGCTAAAGGAGTGAACAAATGAGCCTATGGTATAGCAAGCTCTTTAAGAAAATAATTATAATAGCAAACCAATTTATGGATATCAATATGAGTCGTAAAATGAGAAGTCTCCATCATAATCCCTCATCATAAATCGGTTCGAAATGATCATTATTATAAGCCTGTTTTATCACATTTACTATTGTTATTACCTTCTAACTTTCGGACGTTATTGTCCCATAATCAAACCCATCAGGAATCAGAATCACCTTCTTCCTCTTTTTACCTTTGTATGCTCCGGCGCCTGAATTTTCAAATTGGTGAGGCGAAAGGATTCCATCCTTAGATTCCTATTCTGGGATTCAGGAGTGACTATATTGGAATTTTGATTCTCAGCTTCTATCCTCGGATTGGTCGCCTACCAGTAGGATTACTAGGGATTCAAGTTGAATTGATTGTATGTAAAAGGTTGTTCTTTGGGAGATGAGTGATTGCATGTCTGAGATCTATTTTGAAAATTCATCCCCTCTAAAGTTTTGACCTCCACCCTTCTTGTTCATAAATATTCACTTTGCGATTGAAAACAGATAAGATGGAATCTGTCGCTTGTGGTAGATCTACCTTCATAAGGGTGATACTCGACAACCAGTCAACACGACTATATAGTTCACTCTGCTGAATCCTCTCGGGGA
>JACYFI010001136.1:0-11054 GCA_020975735.1 Ophiocordyceps xuefengensis | reverse complement strand
TCAGATAGAGTATTCTATGAAAAAAAAGGATATAATTACCCTATAGAACTTATCACATTAGCCACTTAAAAACACGGGCGCTGATATACTCAAATGCTCAGGTACATGAGCTCTTAATAAAAAGATCTCGAGGTTTATACCACAACAGGCTCGATTTAATAGTTATTCGATAAAGTATTCGTTGTTTTTTGTTTCAAAATATGTAAATATTGATTAAAGCTTAAGAAAAAAAGTATAAATCAGATGATTAGAGAAGCTAAGCCCATTTAACAAAGTAAAGGTGTAAAAAAACTTTTATAATATTGCCAAACAAACCGATCATCAAGAGAGACCGAAAAGTACGTCAGAAGAAATGTATATACATGAAGGATAATTAGAAAAAAAATAAGAAACTTTTATTTGATTGCTCAGCTGCTGTTCCTGATTTTATTTACCTGCTGTCTATTTAGAGGCATCAAAACACATACCCCAACGGCGCAAAAAAAATAAAGAAGGCTAAGCCAAGCGTGGTAACTCCGGCTACCCTGGCGTTCTTCTGTCGCACAGAAAATAAAATGAGTTGCATGCTCCTTTTTTCTAGTTTTACATTTTCCCATAATCAGAAGGGGTGCAAAGCTTATCCTTGAAGGAGATCGGGGACATAAGGCACCGATTTAGGCTTAGATAGGGGGATTCCCTTATATTTTTTTAGGGTGCAGCACGCTCAGCTGCTACAAAAAAAAATAGTACCAAGGACACTTGCAAACCCACATAGACTAAAAACATAATTAAACAACACAGAAAAATATAGCCAAGCAAAAGCAATTAAAATAGCCTTCCTTAACCCTTTATAGGTATTAGGCGATCCCCTATGCTTTGTTCACCCCTAGCTTCTATCTGGGGGTTATGATATTACCATATTTTAAGGTCTGGTTCAGGATCAGCTGGCCTAAACGTAGCAGGTTCAGTTTCCCCTTTAGTGTTTACAGAAGTAGAAGGATTTAGGGGTTATACCAATCAGGAAAATAAGAAGCATATTACATAGGAAGGGCACATGGTTTTCAAAAATTATATGTAAATTAGGGTTGTTTGGTCTGTTTTCTGATAAAGCTACCCACGATTGTATAGGTGTTCTTCATTTTTAACTTTAGTGATACTGTCCTTTGGAGCTAGGGAGCCTTATTTTGCAGCCTCAACATTAATATTGCTGTTCCTACAGGGATATAAAATTTTTTCTTGATTTAGCTTCTGTGGCGTACGGGGGTCTATTAAAAAAAGACACCTTCGCAATTTTGTTATCTGTTTCCATTAGTTTCGTCTTTTAATGTTTACAATCTGGGAGGAGTTAATTAATCCCACCGTTAGCTTCTCCTTTAAGATCCTATTATGCTGGGAAAATTTCTAAACCAATGTGCTTCAAACTAAATAATCTTTAAACGATAAAGGACAAATATGCTAGATTCTTGAACATTCAACTGGAAGCCCAGAACTCGGATGAATTTCTTTAGTACGGATGTAGGAAGAACTACACGTAATCCATTTAAATATAATAATATTTTACTATAAGAATATAGTCCCAATGGAATAAAATATAAATAATAACAGTTACAGAAACATTAAGTACAAGTTAACCTCTGACGACAAAATAGAGAGCTTTGCGCCTCAATCCAGTTGTTAAACCTATAATATTTATAGTAAATTTGGAAAAGATAAGAGTTTAAATATAAAACAAGAAAAAGACAAACAGAGTGTAATATTTTTAAATGTAATAATATAAAAAAACGTATACATAGCAAGCTGTATACATTTTAAGACTATACAATGAAAACTATCTTCATACTGCCTTTTTTGATCATAGTAGACAACAACTCTCAGATATGCCTATCATAAGAGCTTTATCAAATATCGATAAAGAGTAAATTTCTCACTTTGATATACTTTCAATTTGTAAGATTTAAAAACTTTAACAATAGTAAGAAACTTCCTATAGTAACAATGTAGTTTCTTATAATAAATGTACTGGAACAACGGTTATTCGTCGACATGGGTTTGTCATACCGAAAGAAACTAAAAACTGTTATCGTCCTTTTGGCTAAAAAACTAAAGTCCTACCTCTTTACAAACTAAAGGTCTACATAGTTTTAGACGTTTAAGAGAGGAGGAATAATTCCCCTTTTTATTGGCTTCCCAATAAAAAACATTCTTATAGAGAAGTAAGAGAAAGCATGATAGGCAAAAGCTATTTGCTGTCATTAGCCAGTAATTGTAATATAATTCTTATAGAAGAGCTAATTAGTAATATTCCAGTCTTACAACTTTATCCAATTAATTAAATCTAATCACGCTACTTTATAGTAGATGTAGTTAAAGAAAATACAATTTATTTTAGAGTGAATGGTAATTTGAGTATATCCCTAATAATATTGAGAATCCTACCGCTAATTATAAAAACGAACTGAAATCTGAATAATGTAAAAAAATTTGAATAGATTAAACTAAAGCATAAAATGCCTCAAAAAAAGGGCCGTATTTCAGTTAACGGATAGACGGAATAATATAAACTTTTATAAGGTAAGTACGAAATTGTCGGAGTACAAGAGCTGCTGAATACTTAACTTAAAAATCAACATAAACCATAAAGAAAAGTTGCATTAAAATAAGGAAAAATAAACAAAAAATTATTTATTTGTGTATGAAAGTTAAATTAATTTATGATTTTATTGGTAAGTTGGAGGTTTTGTGTTTAGCTGTAATGTTACACTAGAATTAGCCAATGCCCACGATACAGTTTCGAATGTTAGAATTACA
The DNA here is from genome assembly GCA_020975735.1 of Ophiocordyceps xuefengensis. Lineage (NCBI taxonomy): Eukaryota > Fungi > Ascomycota > Sordariomycetes > Hypocreales > Ophiocordycipitaceae > Ophiocordyceps > Ophiocordyceps xuefengensis. The sequence continues at coordinate 8,267 of JACYFI010001136.1, read as the reverse complement.
GGTATAACCAATACCATTTTTGTTAATGCGGCATTCAAGACAAGATAGCACAAATGGCCTAGTTTAAGTTTTAATAACTTGTGTCAGTTATAATAATGATTTATGTCGATAACTAATAACTTAAAACCCAATCATATAAACATGGTTATTGGTAGGCCTTAATGGGACGAGTGACGGTAGTATAAGTAACCCTTTTTAACGTTTAAACAAGTCCTCTTACAATAGATGACAGTTATAAATGATCTGAACCTATAAACTAATCTTGATAATATGCCTTGGTTGAGATTGGCTTAAAGTAGTAGGTGGACTCTGATATTTAACGGGAAAACGAGGCTGGATGTTATTTGGTTGTAAAAAAAACGAAGAAAATATTATTGAAATATGAAAAAAGATTTATATTTAATCGATTCCTTTATCTTCAAAAAAAATCTGTCAACCTTGCATAATTAAAAACATGTCAAACGCTAATAACTTCAGTAAGAAAAAACTATAATCCACAAGAAAATAAATAAATTTACAAGAGTCATATACTTCTATAAGATGCCTAATTGTAAAAGGCACCCTAACTTACATCTAAAGCTTGATATCGAGGTTTTTAAGAACGTGTGTGGTTTTGTTTTTTCTATTCGTAAATCAAAGCCAAAATTATCTTCCAATAGGGACAAAAATTACCACGTTATTTTAAATAGATTGATATTACAACAGTATTTATGAAGTAATCCTATAAGTTCGTAACCCTTATTGATAACATCTAATTTATAGAGTATACAAGAAGGAGGCGATTAAGTAAAAAATAGTGGCGTCATTGACTAACTATCTCTTTGTTAGGAGAAAACTATGAGTCTTGTCAGTAAACAATTAAAAAATTCTTTTAGTAAAGTGTGTGTGGTCATGGTCACCCGTGAAAAATATCCATACGTCTTTTCGAAAATTATTAATATTTTAAATTTTTGCTAACGGTGAAGGACTTATTATGTTTTCTTAATTTTGCGGAAAAGGAAAGGGTATGTGATAAAATGTACCCTACCATTTAAGGTAATCCGTGCGAAACAAATAAGTTACTTAAATTGATCACAAATTTATTTACCGAGTAAGGATCCGTAGAGACTAGAAACGTGTACAATGAAAAGTTATTAATTAATCATTTAGATAACAGTTTATAGGTCCGATCACTTGCGTGAGCAGGTTGTACGTACATTAGTTGGACAAAACTTAACGACTTACTACGCTAGTTGCTCCCTAAATGGGCCTGGATTAATTTTTCCTTATTCTATGCTAAGTGACTATTGCTGGAAACCTAATTATTTATTCTAGTTAATCTTTTATATTTATATTATAATATCTACGTATTTTACAAGATCTAGTGGAAGCATTTAACCCTTCCTATTTAAAATGCAAATATAATAACTATGTCTCATACTGAAAAACTATAGACTATTTAATTACCAATCAGCAGAAAACTATAAAATGGGCGATTCTCCAGTACTAACGTCAATCCATTTTAATTCCGCCTTTTTTACTATATTTTTTCTTGCATTGTTTTTTATTATTGTAATAACTAATAAATTAAAATACTGAACCAGCGAACTGGACATACCAAAAGAAAAAAAGTCGCGCTGAACCGACGCGTGACCAAAAGGTATTTTTTAAAGTTTAAGAGATAAGATAACAACTTACTAAATTTCATACCTGATTAGCGGGATATTTGAGATGGAAAAGGAAAATTATGATTTGAGGAAATCTTTCTCTTAAAAAAGAATTAGATTTAGAACGCGTAATTCGCAATAAGATTTGCCATATAGAGATAATAAGACTTTTAAACCACAGGTATCACAAACACCTTACATATGGTTAAAATTTAATCGATCATAAAAAGTATTATTTTATTCCTACCATATATAGTATCAATGAAATAAATGTTTATTTAAGTTAATTACATTAAATGATATAATTAGAATTTTAAGTGGTGATAGTTTAGAAAAAGCTGTGGATAATATAACATCGATTTCATTAACCGCATGTATAATATTAAAGTATTAAAGCATTCTTATTTTCAGGGATTTAATTAGCAAGAAGGTTCTATAATTTTGTAATTTTTAATTTTTATAGAACTTTATGTAATCACAGTTAAGCCCTATATTTTTCACATCTAAACATACCTTTATGAGGTAAACCCTGTTGTAAACCTATTACACACAATAATAAGTAAAAATCTCCAAATAGTAAACTGTATAAAATTAACATCATTTAAAAGCCCATGAATGTTTGTAGGAGGTATTTCTATGGGGTCAAATAGTTATACTCTGATGTTATAAGGTCTTATAGACTTAGTTTTAAATAAAAAATTTTTTATCATCCGTTAATTTATAAAATATCAAATTTCGATACTTATTGAATATAAAATTTTTCATGAATTTTTTGTTAAATGGAATTCAATACAGGAAAATCCATTTTAGGCCGAACAGAGTTTCTTCTTATTTCAAAAATTTTGCGTGTTTCCCACCTGGCGAACTCTTTAAAATGAGAGGAGTATCCAATAAAAAAGGGGCTTTGCCTTAATAATGATAATCCAGTAGTCATATAATTTATCGAAGGCTAGGGCTATTTTTTTTTAGATATGCAGAAGGCTCAATGTTTATCTCTGCTTCGCCTTGGCAAATTTTGCCGCTTAATAATCATGATTACACATATCTAAGGGGTAGAAATCTATTTGCTCCCTGATAGATTTTTTCTTGTAAGGCGCAAGGCTTGCTTCTGGGACCGTCTGACACCGACATAGGGAATAATCATGTACAAAAAATGTATTTTACCGGGGCTTCGACTTTCGACTCGCCCGTTAACAAAGGATTTTTAAGATTTAATTATCTTTATTGTGCTGTGCGGAATTTTTCATATCGCTCCGCGAAGCACCCTTGTGAAGGCACCCCCTCGGCAGCTAGCACGCGCAAGCAAGAAATAAAAGTTACATAAATAGAATCCTTTTAAGATTTATTGTTATATTAGGTAGTTATTTTTATACTTTAAATGTAAGTATAGTAGGGTGTATAGCTATTAATTTTATCATATCTATAATCAATTTTTGTTGCTATCGCTATAAATATATAATAAGTAATAAACTCCATGAGTTTTATAAAAAATAAGGTATTCAAGAAAAATCACTTTAAATTATTATTAATTCCTTTTAAAATTTTTATTTTGCCTATGTTATTTTATATATTTCAACTTTTAATGGCATTCCTTTTTTTTACCTAATATTATTTAATTCCACTTTAAAGTTGAGATATGGATAGAGGTAATTAAAGGTTTTAAAAATAATGAATTTATAATAGGAGGCGTTTTTCAGAATTCAAAATAAACCCCACCCTAAAGAAACCTTAAATCCTAATATCCGTCATTTTTGTAAAACGATTTCACTTTAAGAGCTTAACAAAAAAAAGCTAGTAGACCATGAAACAAAAATTACCTAAAAATTAGAAACCATCTTGAAATAAATTCAAATTACTAGTGATTAATATTGATTGTTCTGAGCCTACAGGCACCAAGTCTAATTAGCCTTTAGTTGACACAAATGAAAAACCGAATATAATATTAAGAAAAAAAGACAAGATTTATCTTTAAAAAGATCAATTAGCTAAAGTAGAGTTTGGAATACAAGCCTTTACAAGAAGTCAGGAAAAAAAATTTAAACAAAAGCATAATAATATAAAAAAAAGGTAATACGAAAAATTTTTCCCTTGACATGAATCTAAAATTCTTTTTGAACGAGAATTACTATAGAAGGGATCAAAAGTTCTTTATTTTAATTTATAAATCAATAAAACAGCTAACTTAAAAAAAACAAGCCTTACAAGGCTCAAAAAATTAAGTAGGTTATTCCTTATCCTGAAACTTGGATCGGAAACGCTTGGATAGTAAAAATAAGAGGTGGCTATGACTTTCGGGTGCTAATAGCTGCAAAAAGAAAAGATATATTTTTTTTGAAAGGCTACGACCCTTATAAAGTGTATGCTCTAATATTTAAAAAGTTTTTATGGTAAAATCTATTCTGAAGCGTGTTCAGGTGTCAAAGCGGGCGACCTATCTGTGATCGAAAAAAGATTGATAGTTATTCAAGACACCATGAGTCTAGATCGGCGGGTATTCCTATGCGCTTCAGCAGGCTACCTTATTTTAAAGTATTGAACGGAAGATAGAAAAAGGATAGTTTGAATAAGGGTACCCGGGAACCTGTAAAGGGGTACTTGAATAATCCTACTATCCTGGGTTTAAACAGTAAGTTGTTCGGCTTAATATTTATTCTTCCGGATGCTACGGCTTTACTATATTTTTCCTTTAAGTCCCATCCAAATACCGCTTAAACAGAATTTCATATTTCAATAGATGATGGTTGAGTTTGATTTGTGCTAGGATGTAAATCTTAATACTTTGTTTGTTAAACTAATAGTTATAATATCAAGTTTAATAAATAACTAACTCGTGAGCCTGTTGGTAGGTGGAACATAGATACCATCCTGTGAATAAAAAGTCATAATAAATCTTAAGGGAAACCAATATATACAAAACCCTGGGAAAATAATAAATAACTTTCATATCGTAGAAATAAAGCAAAAAAAAAGTTTAACAAACCAAAGGATACAATTTTACGGTGAGTGTTATCCCTCTTACATTAGAAACATATCTCCCCAGGGAGGGTATACAAGGAAATTTTGTAAGAAAATTATAGGAGATCTTGGCAGGCCATTATCCTCGTTACGCCACCTTTGAGGGGGTGGCATTAATATGTTTGACCCCTACAAGATGGAATAGCGCAACTCAAAAAGTATTAATTGTTTGGGATATCATATAAAGAAATTAAACGGGTACTTAAATATACTTTACATTTCATCGTTTTAAGTATGGGGAACCGATTCGCAAAGTTTGCAGGGGATGATATTATCGAAATATTCCTAAAAAATGTTAGGTCTAAATTATTGATTTATAATCTTAGTCGACAAATTTTGACTGTTTATTTTTTAGTTGTTACCACCTTACATTTTCCCCTCAAACGCTATTAGGTCCTCAGTAGGCCTTTTTTTCAAGTGATCTGAAAAGTTTGAACAACATTATATGCTAGAAACCCTATTTTAAATTAAGGAGTATAAATAGAGCATTACGGAACCCTTGCTATAATAATGGGCGCACAATCTCATATTTTTAAGTAGGATCCTCAGAGACTATACGGATTTGTAACTTAAAGGTTTAAGAAATAGTCCTAGTAACTTAGTGATATGTTAAATTCCAATCTTGTTACTTTTATTCTCTTTAATCATCTGAGCCTTATAAATATAATAATTGGAGGTTTAGGTGGAGTCTCATCAAAGTAGTGGGATGAGACTTGCCGCTAGAAAAAGTTCTTAAACCAAAATATCCTGGCCTTGTCACCCATTTTTAACAAAACCTAAAACTATTGACTCCGGGACAAGACCAAAATAAATGTGGGACTTAATTCGTTTTGAGCTTTTTTTGCCTTATTGCCTTGTGAAAGGCATACCAAGAAAAAATTGCCATAAAAGAACAGTAGATAATAAAATAAATGTAATTACTGGATTAAACTGTTAAACACCAATTATTGTTCGTACAGATTGGACCTTAGAAATTTTGAGAAACCTCACTAAACTTACCCAACTCTTTTATAGAAAAACTATTATGGGCGAAGAGCTTCGCTATATAATAAGCGTTGGTATTTTAATCCTTATAACTATAGCGTTAAACGGTAATACGTAAGGTAACGGTATTAGAATTTTAGCTAATAAAGGCCACTAATATTCCTTTTTTGTTTAACCTGGAAATAGTTATAATCTTAATTTATTTTTTTGGAAGTATGAAAGGGCGCAAGCTCATCATTCTCCTTTAACCTAGCAAAGGCTCGATTGATTATTTAATGGTTAGGTAATAGAGGTACACATTATAAAGCCAAGATATAATCTGTAAAATAAACTAACAATCATATTAATTCTATTATAAACCTGTAATTAAATTTAAACACTGCGCGAGGATCTAGTATGGGATTTTAAAGACTCAAAAAGAGATCTTGAAAAAGATTATATCTGAATCCGTAAAGTAAACCTTTTTTCATTGAAATACTAAGAATGAAGACTTAGTTACTTATTTTCATGTTTTTTATGGCTTAATGAAATAAATGTGCGCTAGCAAGTATAAAAAAATTTTATCGCAACAAAGTTCCTTGGCCAATTATAGGGGAAATAATCTAAAAGAGAACTAGGCCCCCATTTCAATCCCAATGTTTAATGAGGTAAAAATCTAAAGGAAATTTATTGCTCAACCAATATGAATAAAGAAGAACGAAGGTTTCAATAATCCTAGTACATTTAAAACAGGTCTGAATAAAATTTAGTTAAAATTAAGAACAAAAGGGCGGTTAAAGTGTTTTACATATATTGGATTGAGGCAGTTTATTAAGAATCTAGCGGAGTGTAAGTATATATTGTAAAAGAATTACATTTTAGACGCTATAACGTACTAAAGAAAATATATAAAGGACAACGATTAAACTTATATTAAAGCAATAAAATACTTTTTTAAATTTGTAAAAAGAATGGGTTACCACCCCTTTTCACTAATCTCTGCTAGGTGAAAACATCACACCAGGATTTCGTTTATTTGAATAAGATATAAGAGTGCTTCTAAGGTTTTAGCCTAGAAGAATAAGAGACTATCCTATGATGGCAGTTTATCAGGGAATGGAAGTTAATTTAGTTGGTGGTAGGATTATTGGTAAGTAGTGTAGTGCCGCTTGATTTATTTCTTAATACATTGGTTACAAACAAATTAGTCAGAAGGTAAGGTACTAGTAGAAATCCTGAATTAAACGAGGGTTCTATTACAATATACTACAAGCTTAACTTAAACGATGTTACGTAAGTTTTCGAATGGAGGATTTTACAAGCCCACCTAAAACCTCCACCGCCATTGTAATATTACCTTTCAAGTGAATAAAGTAAGGACTTTAGCTTGAATAGTCCCGTTTCTATACAAAAAATACGCACAGTTAGCAAGCTTTTTACTTAAATTGAAATTTTTATAACCTGGTCTGAATTGCATGAATGAGCAGGTATAGGAACACATATTGTTGTTACTGAGTAAAGAATTTTGTCGGTCTCCATTTAGCCATATGGGGCAGAGTTTTAAGTACTCCTAATATTATCGGATCTTTTAGTTCGCATTCTGGAGCTTAGCTAGCGGCCCCTTGTGCTTAGTATAGCAAAGCTAGGAATACTTCCTTTCTGCTATAGCGCCAGCTTGCGTAATCCCTATATTTGATGCGATAGCAAGGCTGCGCTAACTAAATAAGAAAATGTCAGTTAATTTTTTATCATAATTAATTGCTATGTTTGGCGGGGCTGCAGACAATAACCCTATTTTCACAACAGAAGTATGCCCAACCTTGCCCTCTTAATTAGTCTTAGTTTTTAAGCTATTCCAACCTAAAGTATACAATTATAGCTACAATGGACTTTTCATCTGGGTTTTTTAGTGCTATATGTCTGCAAATGAAAAGACAAGAGTCTATCATTTTTTTTTTTGATGGAGCCCGCTCATACAGAATGCGCCTCCTAATATTAGTTTTAATTAGGCGATGATTTAATTAACCGTTTTTATATCTAAAAAAATAACTTCGCCCACACCCCAAAATATGTATTTTACCCTACAAACTATTTAATTTAATCTATTGAAAAGTTTAGGTTGAATGTTGACGGTTTACTGGTAGTAACATAGTAACTGTACTGGCAAGAAAACAAATTGTGCTAGGTATGCCAAAGAAGATTAGGTCCCTTATGCTGTATGGTCCAAATAATAGACTTTTTTTAATAATTTTATCCATAGCTCTAGATTATAATAATGCCTATTTAAGCTTTTTTATAAAAAGCGCCTTTTGCCAGAAGTATCCTTGAAAAGCAAATGTAAATAAATTGTATGTAAAGATTTTGTATCTTTTAACCTGCTCCTTTAATACATATTTTAAGGGGTTTTTAAGGGGGGAGGTAAAAATAGGGGTATATATATCATTTTCCCTTGAAAAAGAATAGCATCCGATCATTTTTTGTGCAGTGGTTCAGAGCAAGAAAAAGGTTGACACTAAAGGATTCCCTAGGGCCCTTCGGGGTCAAGGAGACCTCGACATGTTAAATCATCTTATTGTTAATTTAACGACTGAGATTTCATTGCGTTTAAGATTTTTTTTTACAAAAATAAAAAGTACAAAACTA
>JACYFI010001135.1:0-13092 GCA_020975735.1 Ophiocordyceps xuefengensis | reverse complement strand
TTTGTTATCTGTATTATAAATCAGCCTTCAAACCTCCCTGTCTTAGAATTTTCCTCTATACAAATTTGATATGAGGGCACGCCACACCAACATGCCAAACACCGAAAAGGGTTATTCACAATTCCATATGTCCATATGAGACATTAACTAAATAATTTAATATAAACAATTATAGTAAGCTAAATAACCAGTAAAAAAATAGAAGAACGGAGAAGAATTTAGGGTATAGTTGCTGGCACATTCATTCTTTTTTTTTTGGTTATACTTTATTGTTGTTTCAAAAGTATTATATTTGGGTGTTTGGGCCTCCTGGTATTTACAAGGACAACGAATTGTTTCCTCCGTAAGGTTTTTATATAACGGTTACCTTAGAGATTACAATGTTATTTTGACAATTAAGAGCAGATTATGAACATTTAAACGCATATTAGACCAGAATAATGAATTCGTCTAATTCAACCAGGGATTATACGCTAATATTAACCTTGTAAAAGAACTTAATCCAAATATTTCAGAATTCCTTTTTATTTACAATCAGATCAACTGATTGTTCTAGGATCCTATATTGAACCACGAAAGAATTCGGTTACATCATAAATTGCAAAAGGGGCTGGCGGAATAATACGACTGATGTACAAGCCAAAGAAATCCATTAATGAGTAATCTTTCAGTAATACTCTGATAAAAGATAAAGAATGCCCTATAATTGAAAGTTAAAGGGTATCTACAAATTACCCATCAAACATAAAGATGAAAAAACTAATATAGACAAATAAGGGCATTAAGTTGAGCTAAACCTCTGTAGAAGTTATAGATCTGTCCCAGTTTACTATGCTTATAAACTCCCCCTACCGCAAAACAAAAAACCAACTTCGATACAAATTGGTGTGCTAATCCTAATTATAATAGGAACCTATCTGACTCTTAATAGGTGTTTAACTAACAAGCACTCATTTAAGTGATACTTGAAAGCATGAGCCGACTGAAGCAATATGTCATAATTAACTCCTTTAAATAATCTGTAGGGTTCCAATAGTTACTAAAACTGCATAAAGAAACAGTTATGTGTCCGCTATAACAAAAATTTATAAAAGTATAATCTAAATGTACACTTTAGGAAGTTTTATAGGTAAATTAGTTGAATATACCATATAGACTTAACTTAGGACAATCCAGGGCTAAATAAATATACCTCCAATGGGGTGAAACTCCACCGTGTGACTTTAAGTCATCAATATTGAAACCCATAATACCGGTGTTTTACAGCATAACCTATAAATTATCCCCAAAATAAAAATATTTGTGTTTTTTATTTCTAAATTTTAAGCTTAAATAAAGTATCAAAATTCAGACTACACATAGTAGATGATATATTTAAAAAGATATAAAAAGAATAATGGCGCCAAATGTTAATATAAGAAATAATAGTAACTAGCACTTGTATCTTTTATTATCGACCCCAAAATAACCCTCTAATAAAAATAAAGGAGGTAGAGTAATTTCAAAAAGAATATAGTGAATAACATATATTCAATGTACTAAAAATACGGCTAAATAAATTAACGTATCTAAACAAATAGCATTATTACTAAAATAAGATTTTTTATTTATTCTTATACTAGAATCTCACATTTGATCAATACGCTATCAGTAATATTCATTATTGTAGTTTTAATAACATAAAAGTATACCGTTCATACCCATCTGAACCTAAATAAATATCCAAAATAGGTTGAATTTATAATGTTCTTGTACATATTAAATTGATTAGCTATATTATTAAATAACTATGAAGTATTGAAATGATTAATCATTTATTTACACCTAGTATCAAGTACTATTTACTTTTTGAAGGTAGGTGGATCCTACGTAGCATTTATATAATTTTTTTTTTCATATAGGAGTTTATAACTAGAATTATAATTGCACCTATAACAGGTACAGTTTAATAAAAAAGATTAATAACATTTGTTAAAAATATATTATCATATGGAAACTTTCACGGATTTTGAGCTTAGCCCTAATCTAAGCCTAGACAATTGGACATGCTTTCATGGTGATAAGTCGTTGGCATTCTGATTTTTTCCTTGCTGGCTGTTCATGGTGGCGAAGTCGGCAGCCGCGGGCGGCTGCGGGCCAAGATAATAGCGGAGTTCAAGGATTTATGTGCGAAAAAATATTTTCTTAGCTAAGCTTGCAAAGCATAGAAAATAAAGCAGAATCACTCCCTGCAACCACCTTGGAGTAAGCTAGCTTCGTTTAGTCAGCCAACAGGGAGGCGTGCCTTGTGCGCTCCTGAGGGTATAAGGATAACGCTTATTTTTACTAAGGCAGAAGCACGCACACTAAACTCCTATTATTTACCTTTAAATACCTATAGTGGATATCCTTTAACCACTAGGTTGATTATGGTTAGTGTTAATTTTTTAGTTAGAGGGTGGCCTAGCTAGCGCGGGTTCTAATTTGCCTTATTCGTTTAGCAATAACAAATAGCCAGCCTTTTAGAATTACGGCAAGCTCATATAGAATTTTAGTGTATTTCTATACTGATCGGTTTTACGGATATCTCTATTTTCAATAGAACTTATAATTAGAATAAAATTTATATTTACGAAAATATACCCCCAAAATTAAATAAATGAAGAGCCTATCTAAAAATATAAATAGCAAATAAATATAGGCACAGATGCACAGTTCAACAGAAGAGACCATCAACTGGTCGATGTCATTCTAGGGAAAAGGGGCCCGGCATCAACATAAATTACAAAAACCAATATTGAAGCTCTCTTATACCTTAAAGTTAATAGACAATTCAACCTTCTACATTATAACTAGTTAAAAATTTTGTCCTTTTTCTTTAAAAATACTCTGTAGATTTAGTTTCATCCTAATCAAATAAATAGCAGTATAAAACTTAAAGAATGCCAAATATATAAATTAAGAAAATCAATTTGTATTAAAATACACCTACCCTAGAATAAATGACTATAACAACACATTTATATACAAACTAGCCAGTTAATGTCGGCTAAAAAGGAAGAAACGAATATAACAGGCCCGCGTGTGGTTCGGTCATAATTCCGCTAACATAATTCAGAATTCCTGGTGTGATATTTAATTTTTTTTTGTCATTTATATGTGCAAAACCGATTGTGTGTTACCGAAGCAGTGGGCCATACTACTGTAGCGCCCTAATTCTAGGTTTGTAATTTTAGAACAATTCTCGTATATTAAGCCCTTATAATTTAAGGAGCTTGCGGACCATTACTGTACGCCTAGATGGTACTTAAATTGTTCAGCTAATTCTCCAGTTTGTTTTTAAAATTTAAATTAATAGCTTGCCCTAGGTTATATATTTACTGGCGCCTTAAAGGGTATTTTTCTTTGGCATTACTCACTTAGGGCCATTGGCGATATATTCGTGCCCTTTTGCTAATTAGGATTTAACTTACGGGCTTACTAACTTTTAAAATTTAGTATCGATTGTATGTAAAACCTAAATTATTGTGAGCAGCTATAGCAACTAAATTATAAAAAGTACTAAATTCTCTTTGATATATACTAATTTCTAGGCCTCAGTTAATTTTTGTGGCTAATCTTTTTCCTTGGTATGTAAAATACTTTGGTATATATAACCTATAAACTTAACTCTACAACCATTTTAATAAAAGCTTTTGTGCGGTGGGTGCAGTCGGTGGCTACAGCATAGATTATTTTTAATAATATCTTAAGTGCTCATTAAGCTTATCGTAAAAGTCTTTCGGACTGTCAATATACTGTTTCTGTTTACAGTATGAGTCAAATAATATATACCTCTTTCCCTTTTAATAGACCTTTGGTGTGATTTTATAGATCTCTATATTGTAAAAATCTAGACTCTAAAATCACTTGTGGTTAATATTAGAGGACAGTTTATAGGTGGGAATATTATGAAAATGCCTACAAGATAGTAATGCGTACTTCCCGAGAGTAAAAAGGTAAACTCTATTAAAATTACACCCGTTAAAAAGAGGGTTATTATCACATATAGCGTTACAATAAAAAAGAAAAAATCGAAATATTTCTACTTTAGATGGTTTAATCTTATAATATTATCTTTTAAATAAATTAAAATTTATTAAGAGCTTGCGCCTCCTACATCACTCTTAGAATTCCTAAAATGTTACTAAATTTACATTATTGGTGACTGTTTTGTTCCCTAGACAACAAAGGCCTATGCTAAGGCAGGGAAAACAAAATGCCAATTAAATTTCTACTTAAATTATCATTTAAATGTTCATGTAAAGATAAAAATCTTTTCACGTACCTTGGTATTTAGTTTACCATTTTTAATAAGTATTAATAGAATACCTCACTTGCCTTTAAATATTATTTTATGAAGCCTATACAAGTTTCATAAAAGTTTTTTAATATACAATGGCAATAGAACTAAATGTCCGGGTATCTTTTATTTTAAAGGCTTTCAAGTTGGGCTGCTTAATTCTAATCGAACTAAAACCTTTCTTAGCAGTAGCGGGGTGATTTTATGCCTGTATTTTTGTGCCGCTACTTCAGTCTGCCGCAATGAAAAAAAACTATATAGTTATGCGCCGAACTAAACAATTATTTATAGTCTTAGACCCTCCGCTGTTATAAAGAAATAGGCCTTGGTAAGTAGATTATAAGTTCGTATTAATCCTTATTCTCTCATTAGGCTGACTATACTTTGTTTAATATTATAAGTGTAAACGTCACCTAATAGCCTCTGTAAGATTATACTTAAAGTTAACTTCCCCTGCTGTATTTTTCTTATAAAGGCATTCCAGCTTTTTGTGATCTTTTATGGACCAATCATAAATAGGCCCAGCCAAAATCGCTGGGAGCTCTGTTAGTTTACTGCTCAGAACCAATAAGAATATTATTAGTAATACAAATAAGGGAAAGCTAATCCATAACTATTTTTTGCAGCTGACGTTTATATTTAAAAATTAAACTATTTGTTATCAAGATTAGATTAATACTAGTCGTAACTTAAAACTAATTCCATAAGCTAAATTAATTGGGGTTGACCCTTCTTAAGGGACCTTAAGAAAGCATATTTTTACCTATTTAGCCTTTCATTCCCGGCTAATAATATACGCATATGGTAAACGTAAAGATGAACGAGCAGCATAAAAGTTAACCTAATTCCCATATCACCTATAAGATAATCAGCCCCAATACGGTATAGGGTTAACCTAATAAAGCGAATTTTAATGTTACCTACTGACCTAAAAAAATAAAATTAAATAGCTTGGTAGGTGCAACGAATTACTCTTTTAAAAATTATTTTAAAGCCATCTGGCGAATGCCTGAAGTAAACCGTAAATAACGAATGATTCTCCCTTTTTTATCCATTTTATGTAAGCTTACTACCTGCGCGAATTAACACAGGTGAAAGTTCTAGGGGACTTTTCCCCCTAAAATAATTTGTAATAATTAATACCAACTCTATCCCATTTTAACAAGTGTTAAAATTAGTCCGACCCTGTATTTTTTCAAGTAGGGTCTGACATATATCTTAAGCTATTAAAAACAAGCGTGGCTAGGCGAAGCTACGCCCTCTTAACAACCCCATCACCGCAATTTAGTCGATAACCTGCCATACCAACTAAGGCAAACTCGGCTGCGGGTTGGCCTATATAATCCTTTCGTTGCATCGTATTTTTGTATTTTAACTTTTCCCGAGTCATTACCTGAGCCATTTATTAGTTACGCTGATACATTTTAGTTAAATGCTTTAAGGGGTCTTCCCAATTTGATGATGTTTGCTAAAGGTTCACTTCTGCTAGGGGCCGAGTAAAGTAATCTTAACACCTTTACTTAAAACTTTTTGATGTGCGTGTGAAAAAGCTAATTCCTGTTATACTCTTTCTTTTATAGGGTAAATGGTGCCCCTAAATATTTACTAATTTGTTTAGTACTTGGTTTATTATTTCTTTGTAGGGGCTGCTTATATAAAGCTTAAATGGGCTTATTATTAGTTAGTAATATTATTTATAATTAACCTTTTTTAATACATAAACAATTTATATTAACTTCGCTTGTGCCTTCGCCGGGCCAATTATTAAATAATGTTTCTTTTCTTAGCTGGCAGCGCAAGCAACGAATTTTGTTTAATTCATGTCTAAAGATTAAATACTAATTTTTCCACCTTTTATATAGCTAGCTCAAATGCCAAGTTTATTTAATATAAGACCCAAGTGAACTACTTATAAAATAGTTGAGAACTTTGTGGTATTAGTTCTACCTAGTAAATGATCATATAAGGTAACAAGTTAAACATATGTATAAATTCATATCTCGTACAATTAATTAAATTTTTCTTTACATGAATATTTTCCTTTAATTTTTCTACTCTAAGTCTAATTCCATACTTAAATTAGTAATTAAACCCCTTAAATACCTCGTTTAATCAATTTTATCCTGGTGATTATATTATATTCTTGTGGTTTATTTAAGAATTTAGCTATTGTAACCTGTAGATCTTGCATATATTTTTACTATAGTTACCAACACTATTATTTTATTATTATTCCATACCTTCTATGCTAAATACCCGTATCTAATTGTAACCCTTAGCATACCTTAACCTAGGTATTTTAAAGTTCTACAAGCTTCTATGTTTATTAGTTAATAACAAGTAATTTTTAGTAAGGGTCCCAAATCTAGTGATCATTTAGCATAAAGCCATTTAAGTTTTCTCTAGCTACACCTAAGTAATTAGAATAACTCATTAAATACACGGATTGTCATACAACTAGTACCTTTAGTTGGTCCATTAACATATTTCGCAGATAGAATATTAAATACCTTTAGGGCACCGTAACAAAAATTTGATTCTAGTTGTTCTAAGGTTTAGTATTTTTCTATAAATTAATAATAAATATTGAAATATCATTTAGATTACCTTTTAAATATAGTATTGACATAAGGGTAAGTATTTTTGCATGCAAGACGTAAGAAGTCTTAATCGTGTTCTTTCTGCATTTTACGATAATAAATTTCAAACGAGAAATTCGAATTTATCTCACCGTTAGGTTTTGTACTTTCTTTTTTGTAAAAAAAAATCTAAAAACCGCATAAAATCAAATCGGTTCAAAATTACATTGTAAGAATGGCTTTAAATCTCAGGGTCTCTGGACCCGAGGGCCTAGGGAAAATCCTTAGCTCAGCCTTTTTCTTCTTTGGATCTCATCCCACAAAAAAATATTGGTTTTTTTTTTTAGCAAACATATATAATAAAGCCATTTTTACACCCTCCCCCTTTAACCCCCTTTAAAATAATTGTATTATGAGCCGAGGTTTTAAAAAAAAATCTTTACATACATTTATTTCATTTACTTAAAAGATAAGGCTTGAGCAAAAGGGAGCTTTTAATAAAGCTTAAAATAGCTTACTATAACCAAGAGCTATGATTAAAATATTAAGAAAAGTTATTATTTACCAACAGCATTAGGACAATCTTCTTGCATAGAAGCCATAAGTTATTTCTTTCAGCTACAAGTAAATATGCTACCTACCTCAGTAAAAAGCTTGGCAACCATTAACACTAAAATTGTTGAATAAGTTTGAAATTAAAAATAGTTTAAGGTAAATTCATTTTTGTGATGGTGTGGAGCACAGTAATTTTTTTTATAAAGGTACAATAACATCCGGCAACTAATTTTAAAAATAATATAGGAGGCGGCACTTCTGTTGTGGAGGGGCGCTCAAAAAAAAAATATAGCTTTGCATTTTTACTATTGCATACTAGTGAGCACGTTAGAAACAGTATAAAAAAGTCACATGGTGTAGCTAATAATTTATACTTGTATGGAATGATGTAAACTTTAGATAATGTTAGATGGCAGGTTGGGCATACCTTCTGTTGAATAGGTAATGTGCAGCCCGCAAAAATAGCAATAATATTTAAAAATTTAATAAGACTTTTTTTCATTATTAGGTAGAGCGCAGCACTTGCTTCGCAATATAAATACTAGGGGATACGCAAGCTAGCGCTTAGCAAGGAGCCAGGTATCCCAGGGCTTTGCTACACTAAGCCAAGTGGGGGCTAGCCTCATCTCATGAATGCCGAACCTAAGATCGTAATATTAGAAGACTTATACTTCTGCCATGAGCATAATGAGACTAAAAAACTTCTTTATTCTAACTAAAGCAATATGTACTCAAACCCTCTTATTCAAATTATCAGAGAAGAGTTATAAAATTCAACTTTAATAAAAGCTTGCTAACGTCTGCGGTATTTTGTTCATAGGAACAGGGACGTATATACAGCTAAGTCTATATTTAATTTCCGTTGTAAGAAGGTAAAACTTACAAAATGCCTAGAGGTGTTATAAGGTGGGCTTGTTAAATCCTCATTCCTAAACACTGCAACATCTCGTTTAAGTTAGCTGTAGTATATCGTATAGGAACACCTGGAGGCTTACTCAGGAATTGCTACTTAGCTTACTTACCCTTCACTAATTTTCTTTGTAAACAATGTATAAGATATCAAGCGGCCACTAACTTAACAATTAGTCCTTTGGCCTACTGATAAATTTCATCCTGAAAACGGGCAACAGGAATAAGTCTCCTATTACTTCCTAGAGCATTACCTTGTAGCATTATTATATATTATTTCTAAATAACCCCCGAATCTGTGGGAGTTCACTGACAAGAGAATATCGAAAAGGGTACGGTAACCCTCTTTCTTTTTACAATTTTTAAGAAAGTAAAAGTTATTTTATATCTTATATAGTTTATATGTCATCCATATGTTTTTTAATAGATTATAGCCTCTAATTAAATCATTTAAATAGATACTACCTCCCTTAGCCACTTATCTTAATAAACTGCTTATCACTTATTGTAAACATAAAACCCCTTTTTTCCTTAATTTAGGACTAAGAGCTTATCTAGACTTAGGCTTTACTGTAACAATAGGATTTATTCAAACCCTTTTCTATCTTATTCACTATGGCATAAATTCTTTAGATTTTTCCTTATTAAACAGGCGATTAAATGGCCGAGTGTCTTTAGATTTAATTTTCTCTACAACACTTAGCTGGGCTTTGTGCCGAAAAATTTTTTTTTATTTCTTGTCGCGCAGCTTATTTCAATAGCATAAAAATCCAGAAAATAAAGGTGTCTAAGTCTTTTCTCTATATTTCAGAAAGGTTACTTTCTACGGAATTCAGATATAGATCTTTAGCTCTTTTGAGCCTTTAAATTCCCAAACTAGATCCATGGCGGCCAGGGTTTTAAAAGTTATTTACCAGGGCTTATAGTAAATTAATATATTTGTTGTTATTTAAGGATAATATCTTGCTTTATATGGCTGTACCCTCTACTTACCTAACTATAAAAAATAATGAGCTTGGCTTGGTCTAACAAGAGAAATGACTGAGCTTGCGCCCTCCATACTTTTCTATATAAATTATGAATAATATAACTATTTATCGGCAAAAACAAAAACAGAAGTACTTAAGTGGGCTATTAGTAATATCAATACCGTTCCTACGTATTACCGTAACGCTCATTATTTAAGATAAATCACCCTTAATTTTTAGATCCGAGGACTTCGCTCAATAATAGTTTCTCTATAAAGATGGGAAATTACAGATGTTTTTCAAATTTAACTAAGTCCCTAATATTACCTGAACAATAGATTGGTGTTTAAGTTTAACAGTAATTAAAATATAAATTAATTTTTACTAGTGTTTTTTTTGCATATTTTTTCTAAGCTATGCCTTACCAAGGCAATAGAAAAATAAAGCTCAAAAAACAAATCGTCATCATTTTTTGGATCTGTCCGGAGTCAATTATATTTAGTTTTGTAGTAAATGGGGTGAAGGCCCAGGATATTTTTTGTTAGAATATTTTTCGTGCGCAAAGCTATCATCTTTCAGAGGCCAACCACTAAACGTCATATTTCTATATTTTATAAGCCTAAATGGATAATAGGGGGAATAAAAGGTCACAAGTATGATCTAACATTATCCACTATGAATCTATTAGACTATTCCTTAACTTTTTAAGTTACAACACATTATAGTCTCTAGGATCTACTAAAAAAAATGAGATTGTGCCCATATTTTTGTAGGTTTCCCTTAGCTAATTTGTCTGATTATATCTGCCTAATTATTAATAGGGTTTCTGAGTTAAGTGTTGTAAAATTTATATCGTATGAAACAAAAGGCCCTACTGTGGACCTAAAAAGTGTTGAGGGAAAATTTAAGATTAACACCTACTGAATAAAAAGTCCCACAAATATGTGTCTTAGCTAAGTAGATACAGTAATTTTAGACCCTAACATTTAGGAATTCAAGAAATATCACCCTGCAAGACATTGCAAATAGGCGCTCCATAGTTAAAACGTGTGAATGCAAAGTATATTTAATGACGTTAAATTATATATGTATCACAAATCTAATCTTTTGGTTGCGCCCTATCTCTGCTGTAGTCAAAACCAATAAGCAACCCATAAAGGGTGCTTAAGAGGGTATGCTCGCAGGCTTTCTATTAAATTTCTTCTACAAAGTTTCTTTATACCTCCCCCTGGATGTTTTCTTAATTTAAGACGGGGGGGATACCAAACCGTAAATGTATCATGGGTTTTTAACACTGTTTTTTTCTCTTTTCACGTATTGTGAATTTTAATTTTACTTAATTTCCAGGTTTTTATATGTTAATTGTTTCTCCAAGGATTTAATATCAACGTTTTTTATTTCATACATGTTGTATGGTTACACCACCAACCCAGCCAGCAATTTAGTTATTTATTAAACTTGATTTATGAAACTATTAGTTGTATCAATAAAGTAATTATGATTTAAACTCTAGCACAAAGACATACTAACCATCTTATTCTGAATAATGAAATCTTAAAGGTATTTGTATAACCTTTTAAAGGAGAAAATATAGTAAAGGTATCCCATCTGAAAATAAAATATTAGCAACACTTACTTTTATCAAACCCCATGAAATAGGACCTTTAGGTAGCCCTTTGTAAACAGGGTCCGGTACCCTCTTTCCAATATCTTCTATTCCTCCGGTCCCAATACTTTAAAAAAGAGTCTTGCGCAGCTCGGAGATTACCCACGATCTAAGACTAATTTGCTTTGAATAAGTATCAACCATTTGACCAAGGGTAGGCCGGCCCCCGGTTTTACACCTGAACCGCTTCTACATTAAGAATTTACAATTAAAACTTTTTGATATTAGGAGGTACACTTATAGGGGTAGCTCGTGTAAAAAAAAAAAATATTTGTTGTGCTGCATAGCACCGAAAGGAAGCCCCCCCTATTTCTATCTATCCACGCGTTTCCCTATTCCTATCTGAAGGATAAAGGATACTTACTTATTTTTAGAGCTTAAGGCTTGTTTTTTTAGTACTTTCTTGATTTAAGATATAAATCTAAGCTCTTTATTACTTCTTATAATCTTTTCAAAGATAATTTAGATTCCATCAGGGAAAAATTTTTCTTTAACTTTTTTATATTATTTATCTTTTTTTTTAAATTTTTTGTCCTGATCCTTGTTAAAGCATTGTATTCAAAACTCTCACTTTATCTAATATTGATTGTTTTAATGAAAATCTCTGTCTTTTTTTCTTTATCCATATATTTGGTGTTTTCATTTTCTAGCTAAAGCTAATAGATTTGGTGCCGTAGGCCTTCTAGAACAATCAAGATATTTAAATCACTACGGTATTAATTTATCAAGTTGTAATTTTAGGTAATTGTTGTTTCCATCTGTGAAGCTTTTTTTTTTTATCTCTCTAAAGATCTTGAGTCAAAATTAGGTAATGTTAGTATTTTTAGGGTTTTTTAGGGGGTTTATTATTGAAAAATCCCCTTCGGATTTTGTTAAATTCTAGGTTTTAAACCTTTTTATTACTCATATCATATCTCACTTTAGAAATGGAAATTAAATTAATTCATAGTAAAAAAAATAAGAATTACCATGCATTAGTTAATATAATAAAAACAAGAGCCAATATAGAATATCTAAAGAAATAATGTAAATTTAAAGTGATTTTTCCTTTGAATTCCTTATTTTTATAAAAATCAATGAGTTATAAAATAATCAGATTTTATAGCGTATAGTAACAAATTTGAATTATTGTTATATAAAATATAACTCTATCATTTACTATAAACTTACTTGATAAGATTAAAAATTACTACCCTAATATAACAAAATTAAAGGATTTTATTTTTGTAACTTTTAATTACTGATTTCCCCTGCGTAGCATTAGCGAGGGGTGCTTCACGCTAAGGGTGCTTCGCGGGACGAATATGAACAATTCGCGCCAGCACATATATTATAAATCTTTTTAAAATTCCATTTGACCTACGGAGTTCGGAAGTCGATGCCCCGTAAAGAATCAATCTTTTGTACAATTTTTCCCTTGGGTGGTAGAGTTCCAGCAAGGGTTGCCCTTACCAAATAAAAAATTATAAGCAGCAAATAAATTTTGATAACTTGATTTGTGTAAAATCTAGTTATTTTAAGTTTGGGCAATGTTTGCAAGCGAGCAGGAAGATAAAAACATTAACTTTGCATATTGTAAAAAAAAAATAGGCAAGCTCGATTAAATATAAAATACTATGCATATCTTAATATAATAGGCAAATGCCCCTTTTATGGACTATCTCTTCATTTTAAGAGTCGCAGGTGAAAAACACGAAATTTTGAATAAAAGAAACTTTAGTTCATAAAGGATTTCTGTTATTGAATCAATTTATAACAAAAATATCTGAAATAAATTTTATATTCAATAGTATTCAAAAATATTGAATATTGTATAAATACGGGATTAGGTAAAAATTTTTTATTAAACAAACTCTTATAAAACTTTAATGGAGAGTATGATCTATTTTACCATAAAATTACCATGAAAACATGTCATGGCTTTAACTGATGAAATTAAAAGTTATATATTTGAGAACTTTTTACTATTTTTTGTATAGGTTTGCAAATAAGGTATTTTAAATCAATTAAAGGAAAATTTTAGAATGTAAAATTTATTATGCTTTAACTGTAGATTACATTCAATTTCTATTACCAAAATCAAAAGTAAAAACT
>JACYFI010001168.1:0-10853 GCA_020975735.1 Ophiocordyceps xuefengensis | reverse complement strand
CGCGAAGAATAAAGGAGTAAAAGAGGAAGGAAGTGAAATTTTATTCGATGTTGATTATGCAATAAACTGCCGGAAGATAGAAAAATGAACAACTAGACACTGTGAGTTAAAACAGCTTATAAATGATGAATCGACAAACCAGCATTATGATGTGATTATGATGTGAGAGGACTTTTTCATTGCGGACCCTCATTATACTGAAATAGCATAACATGATTTTTCATATTAAATATTTGGTTTCCTATAAAGAGTGCCTAAATACATAGGGGCTCATTTTTATTGCTTAGCAATAACAAATTTCAAACAAACCTACCTCCTATGATATTATTAACAATGATTTTAGTTTAAATATTAAGATATTATGTTACTGTTTAGAAGAGGTCAATTAAATTTAGGTGTGGTTTGGTTGTAGGTAACAATGATAACCGATGGCGTATCCATACCCTCCTCTATCCCCTTGCTGCGACAAGCTAAAAGCTAGACAGGGGAGCTAGGGGTAAAGATAGCTTTGTCTTTTAGTCGTGTGGCTTAAGAAGCATAAATAGTGGGCAAACTAAAAAATAATCTTTATATGAGCCATCAGGTGAGGCCTTCTAGGTGGACTTTCTTACTTCTGACAATCCCCTTTTATTATACCTTCGGAGTTCAGGATTATAAGTACGAACAATTAAATTTAATTTAAACTAATAAGACTAAATTTTAGCTTGTTAGTTTAACAGATCACTCTCTCACTTAATACATATAAACATTTTTGTTGACTTGATGATTTATTTTAACAGATGTTTCAATATGTAGCTCGCTGATCCTTACGCTTGCTCCGTCAAGTTAGGAAGAGGGCGTTCGCCTACTAGCAATAAATACCGAAAAGCCAATTACAAATAATATATATTAACGGCTATAAGTTAATGATAACCTAAGATTTCCGATCTTGGATATTGGTCAGTTTTCAATGCTGAACCTAGCCGCGTTTATGATTAATAAAGACCCTTTCTTGTGCGAAAAGGACCCCTGTAGGGGATTATGAATAGAGCATTGTGTAGAATTTTTTTTCCTAATATTTTTTTTACAACTTTGAGTACTGCCAAGCCTTACTCCTTTATATTTTCATTTTTATCTATAATGCAAAGCACCTTGCTACTGTTAAAAATTACATAATTGCGCAAAACTGCACAAGGACTCTAGGTACACTAAGGTATGGAAACTTTTTCTTTCCCCTATCAGCCGGCAAGGTTGTTGTCTTGATATATTGTCCTATATCGAAGAGGGGGTGTGCATGGAAGTTTTTTCACAACCCAACCAGCATGGGAAACAGAAGTGTTCGAACCCCCTTTATTCTCATGAACTGTTCCTCATAAGGATATGATTATGGTTATATGTGGCGTGCTACCGATACCCTTGTAGGCTGGCTCGATTAAGATTTTCTTGGCTGTTGGGCTCAAGCTAGGAAAAGTAAGAGATCAACAGCCAAAGGGGATAGGAATGCTTAATGTGGTGGGATAAACTTGCACAACAAAGAAAAAAATATAAAGTAAGCCCAGTTACTATATATTAGTTCCTTTTTTGGTTTAAAAAAAAAAAATGAAAGCCCAGTTAGTCAAATGGGTTTTGATCTTTCGAACCTTAATACGATGTTATTTCCTAAATGGTTATACGAGAATATCTAAATGTTTTAAAAGAATATATTGCATATTTTTTCGTCTAACTGTTATAATTTAAACTAACAATTTCTTAAAGGGCATCTACCTTAATGTCATTAATAGAATTATTTGCCATCTATTCTCTTTATTAGAAAATTAATTAGGATTTAAACCTTTATAGGGTTCTCTTTTTAATTGTATTATAGGGGGCGTATGCTATTTAATTTATTATTATTCGATGTAAGTTAATAATAAGAACAAGGTGAATTCAAAGGAATAATTGAAATTAGTCTCCTTTTTAGCATGATATGTAACCAATTTTTAAATTATGCATTAAGCAAGCCAATATTGCCTTACTATATGAGCACATTAATCTGTTATATTAGTAACAATGAAACCAATCTAAATTAGTATTAATCAACAAGCTAACTTAGTGTATTTATAGGCAAAGAGAATAGATAGCGTTGACCCTTACTTAAATAAAAAATCTAAGGGAACCAAAACACCAGCAAATGGTTTATGTTTGTTACTCAGTATTACATTGAGATGGGATTATATGACAGAAGACAAGTCGATGAACTACATAGGGAAATATATTATTACTTCTTATAATATATGATCTGGGCTTTACTTGCTAGTAATAACTAATTATAGCGATTGATTAGGTGCCATATATATTCCGATAAACAGATACAGAATAAGCAATTAAATTATTATAATAGTTATTTTTCTTTACGCAAACGCAGCTTTATAATATTGCAATACATTCTCTTCAGTTCACTGCTTAAAGAAAGGATACTTATGTTTAGCTTGCTGTAGCATAAGTTTAAGCTAAAGTTAAATATTACTTTTTCATACAGCACTAAATGACCAAGTATAAAGATAGGTTTGGTCTTATGTCCTTAACAGTAAAAGACTTATGTTTAGTATACAAATTTATCTTTTTCTTCTCCTGTCTTTTAAAGACTTCCTTGTTTGTGAATTCTGTATTCTAAGATTGCTTAAACTAACACTTTAATTAAAACAAAGCTCCAGTAATAGTAAATTTCCTAATCCATGGCTTTACACATAAAGCTCGGCTCTGTTCTATTTAATATTTAAACCCTTCCCTGAGCCGAATCCCTGCAAATAGGGCGGCTGGGTTTGCATGTTTATATACTTCAACAGATAGCCCTGTTATAATAAACAATAAGCTTGACTATTTTGCAACCGTTTTCAGAAAAAAAGGATACGAGCGGTGATACAACAGAAAAAAAATGGTGGGCAGTGCTTCGTATTGGTAATTTCAACGCAAACCAACAATAAAGCACTAATCTCTTTATTTTTTTGCGCCGCGTGGTGGTGATAGTAAAATTAGGCTTCGTATTTTTAAGACTGGCTGGTCCTGCTTCCCCTGTGATATTTTATATGAGCACTTGTTATTTATTTTATATGAAGGCTGCACAATAAATAGAGGAGCATACCGTAATAATTTATTAAAATAAATAGAGAATGTATCAAATTGGTCGCAGAACGGTTGTCTTACACAACGGAGGTTAAGGTCAAATATCCTTTTTTCTCGAAATTTTTTAAATGGTCAAAGATCAGACTGTTTATACTTGTGAATTTTAAATACTTCCTTAGTGTAAATGCGTTAAATTTTTTCTCACAGGTAGGGGTGGGGTGTAAGCGTGTCTGTTTTGCTTGCTACGGTTTTCTACTAAAACTCTTATACTCTTGAGGAAACGTGGTTCAGCCTTAACAAGGCAGTAAAATTATAAAACATGAAAACAATACAAAAAAAATCAGATCTTGTTTCTAGGGAAGCTTTTTATCCATAATCCTATGAAACCAAGAGATTATAGACAAGGTTGGTAGCCTTAGCAAGCCTAAAGGTAATTAAGTAGAATCTTAAATTAACCATAACACCTGCAAGGGAATTACTGGGTTGAAGTAAATAGTAATCATTTGGACTCACACAGTATCTAATATATATGAGTATAATGATTCTTTTCCTTAATCTGGTAAGAGTGCATTCTTGATAAGAATTACATCAGCCTATCGATCGCTGAGGAATTTAAAGCCCTAGCCTTTCTGTGGCTGCAATAAGCTATCCTGAACCTGTTCCTAAGCGATATGAATATGGTATGATAGTGCGGCGTAGCTATTTGATACCCTTTGTAGAACTAGCTTCCGAATTAGTTTATGTTCCTGTGGCGCAAGCGATGGAAGTGAAGCTGCAAAGCACAGGGGATTAGATTTATTGAGACGTAGGGTAAAAGTAAAAATATACGAGGGGAGGGGGATCCAACCCGATAAGGGCAGGATTAGTTTAATAACATGGGATAAAATATAACGAAGCTTATAAGGACAGGCCTTTTGATATGTACGATTTAAAGAGAACTTGACCCGAGTGGGTTTAAAGGTGGTAAAGTTGAATTTTAATTAAGGGGTTGCTTAAACACACCGGTTGATTGGTAGTCCTCTGTAAAGGCTGTTATTGGGGCCATTGGCTTTTAGTAACCAAGCCTAACAGCTGTATTCTAGCCCCTTAAGCATCTGTACCGGCTGTTGTAGCAGTAAGAAAACATTAAAGAGGGTGTTTAATTTCGTTAAATAGGAAAGCTTCAATCTCAAATCTTGTTCAAAATCCAAGTAACTACTGAGCTTAATAAATGGACAGTTAAGAAATTGATATACACTTAAAACCTATCGTTAACCTTTATAACTACATAAAATATGTGTTTCTTGACCCTTATCCTGAGAAGAGATCAGGGTGGCGACCATACCCCCTTGCAGGAAGGCCAACATTTTACCACCTCTGAAGTGGCAAAAGCATGGATCAGGATTAGTATCTATTTATGTTCAAGAGATTGTGGAAGCAGGCTTGTAATGAAATCCGTCAAGGGGCTGCTGGTTTACAATACGTAAAATATAAGAAGTAGTGACTCTTAGGCTATATTACCCTGCATACTCTGCATAAGTAAGAGGATGTGTTTCAGCAATTAACTTTTTCACTATCCACCGTATCAGAATAAGGCATACCGTACTTTTCCTGATCGAAGCAGGATCCCGCAGCCACTTACAGATCCCTCAAGAGATCCAGGGGCGGGGGGTGAAAGGCAAGGGAAAAACGCGCTACGAGGTCTCAGGAAGTATACACAATGGCAGCTGGCCACAAATGGAGATCATTATACTTTTCTGTAAATTTTTTTTTCCATATGTCGCTTAACCGCTATCCCCCTTCTTTATTTACTTTTTCAGGTCCACATTACCCCTCTTCGCTCGATAGGGGTGCTTTGCGCTTCGTAGGGTTACTGAGTAAAAACTAGTAATTATGTATGTATATTTTGTGGCTGGCAGCAAGATTTATCGATATTCTTTTAGGTATTTTGAAGCGTTATTTAATATTCTCACAATTTGTAATTAATAAATTAGGGTCCGAAGGTTGACTTACAATATTATAGATATTATTACCTTGAAGTTTTAGTTATAATTTTATAGTTTTAGTGTTATAAATGCCTAACACTCTAATACGGATCGCAAGATCCACAAGGGTGTTTATGGCCTGGAGTGGTTAAAGCGCCTTGTCCTTGGCGAGAAGTTTCCCTGTTGTCCGATTCACAGTAAACCCCGGAAATATCCAAAATCCTTACTTAAACATTTGTAGAAATACAGTTTTGAATAAGAAATAATAATATAAGTATGACTTGTAATATATATAGTATATAAACAAACTAGTCAGGAATTATTTAGCGCCAGTAATCAAGTGAGAATATTTTAAATCCATTAGGCAATAAAAACTGCCCAATGATTTTTTAATCGCTTGGTGAAAAAGGGACTGTTGAACCGGTTTAATTAACCTTTAGCTCTTATTCAAAGCTTTAATTTGAGTTTTTAATTTAAGAATTGTAAACATTACTCATTTTACTACTAATAATAAATTATGAAAAAGTGCTGCTGGGTCTCCACGGCTCATCACCAAATTTTTTCAGATCTTAAAATTAAGGAGTGTATTTTTCTCTTGATTGTTTGCTTAATGGTTTTTTATAAAAGTGCAAGTGTAAGATTGGGCAATGCGAATATTGGGTAACTTTCTATAATTAATAAAAGCTCTAAGAAAAAATTCCTTAATCTCTAAACGAAGTGAAGTTGAAATATCTTTAAGCTAGCTTTTCAGGAAAATAAATTCAAACGGATCATGTAAAACGTGAAAGGTGAAAATTGAGTAGCCTAGTTAAAAGGTAGGAACGGTACAAAAACTGGTTTAAATAAGATCGGACCTTCCGTCAAAGGGCAAATATGAACATCGATGCGATAGTGAAAAAAGTTCCCAAGATGGAGCTAAAACTAAATAGATTAAGTTTTCAATAGCAGGTTTTCGAATAAAAAAACACCGTTTACCTTTTGATAATGGGTCAACCCAAAGTTAAACGTTAGATGGCGAGCATAATGCGATAGTTAAACCGGGGCGTAAAATAAACGAAAGCAGTGTCGAAAGTTAAGACCGTAAGACTGTGATTTTTACCACAGTCAAGGTGATTATAAAAGGTCCGAACGAGGTGGATTGTAGCATAAATCTCCAGAGAATACTGGTAGTGTAGTGAAAGGAACACCTGACTGTGATAGCTGGTAAAAGAAAAAAGATGTATGCAATCTTTAATAGCATATTGAGAATGAACCTTTCTGGCATTAAACCCATCAAATTACGGGAAAACCCTAGAAAGCATCTTATATCCAAGCAAATATTGGTAAACATAATTTGTGGCACAGGTAATGACTCGTGGGTAAGGTTAAAAACAGTAGATTGATATACCGTAATATAATGGGCGTTCCGGCGCCGGCCAACACCTATAAAGGTGTGGCAGGTCATCGAACTAAATGTTGAGATTGGCTTATAATTTATAATGAGCCTATGCTCTACGCTGCAAGCTAAAGGCTCATAAATTATACGGCTTTAAGATATAGTCAGATGCCTTATTCGGAAAATGGATACTAGAATAATAAAGTGCTCGAAATCTAAGGCATCAATAGGTTCTTTGTATTAAGGTTTTAAGGAGAAGGTATATATAGTATTTAAGAATATCAAAAAAAAAACTGCTTATCATTGCGTTTATTTTAATCCTCCGACCATGATAGTAAGGATTAATTGCAAGCAGATAAGAAGAGGTAACTCTTGGTCTTACCCATTTTATTATTAGCCCGAATAGCTTTTAAAATAACAGTAATATTATTTAAGATGTATACAGAAATTTATATAGAGGCGCCAGTGCTCATCATGAAAAAGAAAGATATTACACTACAGGTATGACACCCGGTAATCACTTATAACAAGGTGTTATTGGATAATAATTCAAATATTAAATGAAGGGGCTTTCGCCCTTCCCTCCTCGCGGGGATGAAATTAAAAAGTGGGTATATTTGCTGGATAATAATATTAAATAATGAAAAATTTATAATCCCGAAGGGAATATGGTAAGCTCTAAATTTAAATAAATTAGATTTTTCTAAAATTATAGTGTTTAAGGCATTAACCTTACCGGAAAACACCCTCTTCACGGGGCGGTACGCTCGTTCTTGTTAAAATATGGCATATATAAACATTTAACTTATTGCATATTAGAAAGTATATTTACTGATAAGAACAAGTTAATAACAAAGAAGAACAAATATCTTCTAGCCTTTTTTAAAACCAAGCAAGAAAAACGTCTAGAAAGGCAATTCTTTTCTAGGCAATAACATACAGAGAAACTTTTTAAAGTTTTTTTAGAGAAGGACGTATTACTTCAATGTAGGAAACACTGAATCAATATCTATTGCACAGAAGGAAGATTTAACCAGAGTATATATGAGTTAAAATATCTACTAGAGGCGAAAAAGGTATAAAACTCTCTCAGAAAAACTCCACGCCGCACAAAATAGTAAACACTATAGCCTTTAAGTGTGTAAAGGTCGCATGTGTCATTATACATGATACTAGGAAAAAGTATTCTTTTTTGAATAATTTATACAGCAGGTCCAGTGAAACACAATAGGTCGTTTACTTGTTAACCAGCAGTAGGCTAAACTGTAAAAGGGGGAGAGTAATAAAAATATTTATTTTTAAAGCCGAGCGAGGTAAGTTTTATATTGCTTTAGAAACGGATATATAGAATAATACAGATATACTTATTATTAGGGAGAAGGACTCAGCTTCTTACCCAAGAGCCTTTTGGCTATCAAATATCTCTATATACATATATGAAAATTTTCCGGTATTAGGAATAGAATTGTTTTCTGCGATAACCTATAATAGTAGGCAAATTAAGTAAAATTCTGAGCAGTGTACATAATTTAATCTCGACAAGATGTGTAAACGTTTATATTTGACAAATTGGGGCGAACAATGAAGGATTTTATCAGTTGAGTATGTTAGACTCGTATTGGCAAAAGATATAATCTTGGACATTATCAGACCATGAGATTGATAAAGGTTGAAGGTACTAGCCTTTTTGGTTTAGAGTAACCTTTCTGCAGTAAACATCTAAAATTGCGGGACGTCCTAAACCAATCAATATTACCACAAGTAAGAGAGTAAGGGATACATCCTTATGCTCAGGTAATGACTCGGGGTACAAGCGTTAAATCATGAATTGATATAACAAATAGCATCATTCCGCAGCCCAAGGACCTTTTAGAGGTGTGCATTCAATCGACTAAATGTTGTTGGCTTATTGTTATATTTATATAATTTATTAGCTTAAGATATCGTCGGCCCTCATCCATTAGAAGCTAAATTGGGCAATAAAATCATAATATATTGATTCTTCGCCATAAATTCAAAGTTACGATAAAAAAAACTTACGATATTACAAATAACCCAAAAACACTTATGAGAAATGTTTTTTAACAATCCAGACATCTTCAGTAATACCTAATAAAAAAGTTATTTAGATTAATGCCAATTTGTGGTCGCTGCGAAGCCCAAGCTAAGGCCAAGAAAATATTTAATATTATTAGATAAAACAAAAAATAAAAAAATCCAGGTATTATTAAAGGATTAAATGAACTCAATGGCGTTAAATAGTATGGTAGGTATTTGGTTTAAATTTAGCAAAATAGGTAAGGTGGGTTATTATAAGCGAAAGGGGGGCTCTTCGCTCTAAAAAGGAAAATCCTAGGCACCTATTTTCAGTGCTGCCTTTATTAAAAACATGGGCCAATAGCTAATTTACTCCTTACAAAAATTAGAGTATTGTGCTAGCAGAGAATTCATTAACGAGAATACGCATTGTTTTTGATATAGTTAACCTCAATATTTATATTTTATAAACGATTATGCTTTATAGGGGAGCCGCGCACTAACATAGCTGGCATGAAAACAGTAGGTTAAGTTTTTAAATTTTAAAATCTATACGGAAGGCATAAAAGAACATATTCTATCATCAGTTCATTTATGGAAAAGAAGTTAGTCAAGGGAAGTTAAAGATAAAATTTAATCTGTTAGCCTACCAACGTAAACTATAGATAAAACGAATTCCTTTTCTGAGAAGCCGTTGAAATATTTACGCAATACTGCAGAGCGTAAGTAAATCAGTTAGACCTTTTTAAATATTGAGACTAACTAACATTAGATTTTTCTACTTTTACATAAGCTGGGTGAATAATTTAGGTATTAAAAGGACAAACTGTAAAGAATAGAAGGGAGTTAAGTTAAGAAACTCTATCGATTTTCAACTTTACGATTATACCTTATATTATTTAAAATTGTAATAATTTTTTTTAATTTAATCGGGGAGCTTACGAAGTTACCGTAAAAAACCCGTTTGGGTCTAAAATGTGGATATGTTCACAAATATTTATGAACTTAAATCATAAGGATAAATTTCTGTTTATAAGCAGATTTCCCGTGTATGCAAAAGGGAAACAGGGCCACGAGAACAAGAGTTAAGGTTCCCTAAATTATTAAGTTAAGTGAAATTAAGAAGGGTTTTTATTAAAGTCGACAGGAGACAAGGCTTAGAGCAGCCATAATTTTATGGACCTCCTCCGTAACAAGCGTTGTTAGCTATAAAAGCATTCGAAAATTTAACGCACTAACTAAATATACCCGGAAACCTTGTACAATGAACGGTTTATAAGAGATTACTTACATAGACAAAATTTGCAAATCCAAGGGGGAATTGTTGTTTGAGCACTATGACTCACTGTCATAGTTTCTGTAAATAAAATTTGTGTACATTAGTTCTATTAAAACTTTTAAATGAAAAAGTTCTATAATAACATTTAATACTAGTATTAATGCTCCAGAAAAGTTAAAGTATTAATATAAAACTAGTATTAATCGTTAATTGGTGCTAACCAGGTTATAGTATTACAATTTTTTGAACTAATATTTGTTCTTATAAAAGATATTAATACTAACAGTTATAAATATTATTTCATGGCTAACAGTTCTAAGTATTTAATTTTAATAGATTGGCTCTATTTAACAGTATTTTAATACAGACTTTGCTTGCTGTGTAGCCTTGTCAGGCCTAAAAATGTATTTTTTAAGTGCAGTCAGTTTAAATACGTTAAATGTATTTCACAATACAATATGCCTAGTTTAAATTGTATTAAGGGAATGATACTCTTAAATGTAGAAGATAGGCGATTGGGGTAGCAGAACGTTGTAGTAAATAAATGGAACATTTTATTTTTGTTTAAAAATTTAGGAAAATTTGAATAAGATTTAAACTTCAAGTACAGTTGTGTGACATGGAATAACATAAAAAGAAAAAAATTTTCCGCCTTTTAAAAGCTTATGGAAATATTATTTAAAGTAACGTCCCGAAGTTTATATTTCTAAAAGATTTAAACGTAGAGAAAATCCTTTTGTTACTTAAGGACCCAACATTTTAGTAATAAAAATGGCTGGAAAAATAGTAGATAAATTTGATACTCCTAATAACAAATATATTTGGTTATCAAGAACAATTGACCAACCCGTACCCTAGAATCTGAAAAAAAAGTAAGCTAGTAGAGAATACGAGCGCGTAAATGAGCTAAACATTCCATGACTATTTGGGCCAATCTAGGCCCCCCGACTTGTTGGAATAAGAACCAAACTCCGGGACACCGTGTAAGTCCTCCTAATACAAGGTATTGACGAAAAGTCCTTGAGCCCGGGATCAGCTAATCACTGATGTATGTTAACAAGTTAGGAAAGATCTAGGTAATGGATGGGATATCGCGGAATCTAAGTTCAGTAGTTAC
>JACYFI010001167.1:0-10422 GCA_020975735.1 Ophiocordyceps xuefengensis | reverse complement strand
TAACTTGGTTTTTTATCAGAATATATCTTATTATCAAATAGAGTAAAGTTACATATCCATCTTTTAAAAGAGCAGGGGCCTTGGCGCCTGAAGAGGTGTTTTACGTTAAAGTGTAAATGGCTTAACCTTATAATATTTATAAAATCTCATTAGTTTAAATTAATAAGGGCTACCATATCCCCTCAGGGGATTAGTAATTTCTTATTATGTAATATTTATTAATCCCAGAGCAATATTTACACCTTAAGTCTTCTATCCCGGAGCGATAGGGAAGCCCCATCATTTAATATAGAATTTATACAGGCATAACTATTTTGATATGAATTAAGGGTGCAGTACCTGTAGTGTTAATATCTTTTTTCATGATAGCTTGCCGCCTAAATATTATTCTGGTATTACATCCTATAAAATAACAATTACCTTCTTATTTTAATACCTATTATATGGCTAATAATAAAATGGTACCCCAAAAGATTACCTCTCTCCATTTGCTGCAATCTATCTACTTTATCAAGGTCAGGGGAGATTAAAATAATGCAAATGCTAAGCAAGTTTTTTTTATTTTTTAAGTTACTTATTTTATACTATCTTATTAAAGCCTAATTCATAAGAACCATTGAGCTTAAATTTCGTAATTTATTATTTGTATCCTTGTCGACAGAAGGTCCTGACTATATCTTAAGCCTATAATTATCAGCTGTAGGCTTGACGCGTAAAGAGCTAGCCATTTATAATTTAAAAGCCAACCAACATGTAAGTCGCTAACTGCCACCTTAAGGTTGTTTGGTCGCGGATCCCACATTATACTACGTTTATTGAACTATGTTTTTTACCCTTACCACGAGTCTTAACCTGTCCCACATAAAATATGTTAACATTTTGCTTGGTCAAAGATTGCTTAGGGTTTGTCCCGCAATTGATGGAGTTTCATTTCCGAAAGGTTCTTTCTAATACTGGCTATTTAAAAATGCTTACATCTTTATTCTTTACCAGCTATCCAGATCATGTTGTTCTTTCACTACATTACCCACAGTTCTTCGGGAGATTTATGCTAACATATCACCCGTTCGGACTTTTATTAATGCCTGACGTTGGGCAAAATTCACCGGTTTCTTCGGGTCGAAACTTAGAACACTGTTTAGTTATTAAACGCCCGGTTAACGACGCATATGCTTGCAGCATCTAACTTAACTGGTGACATTATTGCAAAGGTACTTTCTTTTTATCCGAACTTGGTTATTGGAAACTACCTATTTTGTTTAGTTCCATCATGCGTAACTTTTTCACTATCGACTCTGTACATTTATTAGCCTTTGAGGAACGGTTCCCCCCATTATTGTAACAGTGTTTTGTACGTTCTATTATTAGGCTACTTTATCTTTCACTCGCCGTTATTCATAGAATGCTCTTTTCATTTTATCTATGAAAGTTACTAGACTATTTCAATTCACTTTCGTTTAGGACATTAGCAACCTTCTTAACTTATGATAACTATAGGAAGTTTTAACCCCAATTTCTGCATTGTGCCTCACACTTTACTGTTGCGACATTTAATATTAAAGACAATAAGCAAAACAATCAAGAGATGCAGCCCCTTAATATCTAAGATTTGAAACAATTGTGCATGGCTGGAGACCCAGGCAAGACAATTTTTTCATAATTTCATTCTATTAGTAAAATAATAGATTTACAATTCTTAAAATAAACTGCAATAAAGAGCTTTAGCTAAAGAAATAGGGTTATTAACCAGGTTTTCAATCAGGTCCCTTTCAACCAGGAGGCGAGTTAGAAATATTGGAGTTTTTCATTGCCTATGGAATAAATATATCCTTGATACATGGCATAAATTCCATAATAGGTTTCTTTATATATTAAATTAATTACCCAAGTAATAACTTCTATGATTTTGGCTTTTAAACTGTATTTTCTACATTGTCTAAGAAGTATTGATATTCGGCATTACCTGGGGAATCCGAAACCACAGGAAAACCCTTCTCCCAAGGAGGTCCGCTTTACCCCACTCAGCCCATAACCCGTTGTGGATTCCTTGACCCAGCGTATTAGTGTTTAGGCCTTAAATACACTAATACTATAAATTATACTAAACTTCAAGTAATATTATACTATTAATAGTCGTTTAAAATCAACCCTTCTCGCCCTTTATTAGTATACGTTGTGAAATAATAATTAAGCTTCAAATACTGAAAAATATGAATATAACCTTTCTTGAGCAACAAAAAAATATACAATTACTAGGTTTTTACTCAGTACCTCCCGTACGGAGCCGCAAAGCGCCCTATCGAGAAGGGGTCATGTCGACCCTGAAAGAAAATAAAGCAAGTGGATACGTAGACTATGAAAAAGTTTTCATGAAAAATATATTTGATTACCGTTTGGTGCCGCTGCATTGTGTAACTCTGAAGAGCTCGTAACGGGTTT
Organism: Ophiocordyceps xuefengensis; assembly: GCA_020975735.1. Taxonomy (NCBI): domain Eukaryota; kingdom Fungi; phylum Ascomycota; class Sordariomycetes; order Hypocreales; family Ophiocordycipitaceae; genus Ophiocordyceps; species Ophiocordyceps xuefengensis. The sequence goes on along the minus strand of JACYFI010001167.1, from coordinate 7,983 downwards.
TCCCTCTGGCCTTGCGACCCCCCCCCCGGATCTACCTTCGAAATATTGAGTGGCGTGGCTGATCTGCTTCCGATTACAGGAAAGATTAATGGCATGCCTCACATCTGATCGGTGTAACGAAACAAGCTAACTAAAAATGTAACACTCATCTACTTATGCAGAGTATGCAGGGATAATAAAGCACCAAGCACAGGTCCTTCCTTATTTTTCTCAGTATAAACAGAGCCCCTGACGGATTTCATTAAAAGCTGAACACAATCTCTAGAAATAATTCTTTCTAATCCTTGATCCCTTTGCCTTTTGCCCACCCCTACAGGGTGGGCTAAAAATTGTGGCTTAGCCTACAAGGGGTATGGTTCAGGCCACCCCCGATCTCTTACGAGATAGGTCAAGCAAACATTTTAATTTAGTTAATAAACGGTAACAATAGTTATAAGTGTATATAATTCTATTCCTAGTCATTATTACTCCAGAGTAAACCCTTGGATTTAACCAAGAATTTGAAGGTTGGAAGGCTTCCTATTTAACCAATTTTAAACTACACCTCTTTTAATGTTTTTATGCCTACAACAGCGTTAGCAGGATGGCAAGGGGCTAGAATAAGTCTTGTAGCTAGGCTTAACTAAAAAGGCCAAATTGTGCCCATATTAATACAGCCTTACAGGAGGATATCACACTTCGACGGATGGTGGTTTAAACAACCTAAATAAAATCATCAAAACTTGTTCCACCTAAACAACTCGGTGCATAATTCTCTTAATCGTACACTATTGAAAAAGGCCTCGTTTCCTTATAAGCTTCTTATATATCCTGTTATTACTGTAATCCCTGCCTTCTGTTGGATGCCCCCTACGTTCTATATTTTTCCCTTGTACTAGTCAATGCCCTAATCCCTTCCTTTGCATCCTTACTTGCCTAAGCTTGCGCCCCAGCAAGAAATAACTAAGATGAGCTAGGCTACAAAGGGGTATGGATAGCCACGCCACTATTAACCTATTCATATCCTATAGGACAGGTTCAGAATGCCTATGCAAGCGATAAGAAAGGGCAGGCTATTCCTAGCCGCTCGGAAGCTGATGAATATTCTTATACAAGGAATTCACATTTAACCGATTAAGTAAGGAATCTGTTATACCATATATATTTAGACTATTGTGGATGCCTAAATATTACTACTTATTCACCCAGTATTCCTACAGGTGGTATGGTATTTTCCGGATCGATCTTTTAATACCTTTTAGGAGCTAAGCGTCAACGCTATATCTAATTGACTCTTTGGGTTCAAGATATGGTAAAAAGCTCCCTAGAGAGCAGATCTTATTTTTTTTTTTTGTTTTTGCTATTAATTTTACACGTTTTAACGAACCAGTTTCCAAGAGGTAAAAGGTAGTAGACGCCTAGCAGCAAACAAGAAGGTACCCGCCCACGCGTACCTGAAGAAAAATAACCATTACGATCAAGGAGTAAAAATTCACAATATGAACAGTCCTAATCCTTGAACTTAATATTTGAAAATTAGAGAAAGAAGATTTGACCTTTAAATCTTGTGGTGTATAAGACAGAAACGCTTTCTACCAATTAGAACTAATGTATTCTCTATTATTTTAATGAAGCTTATTACGGTAGCTCCTTCATTTATTTTGTAGCCTTCATAAAAATAAGCAGTGCTTTCACAGAAATATACCAGGAGAAAACCAAGGACAGCAGGTCTAAAAATCTCCGTAAGCCTACTTACTATTATACGACGCAAGCGTATAAAGAAAGATATTAGGTTATTGTGGGTTGGTGAAAAATACAACATGCAATGCCCATATTTACTGTTGTAACGACCTCTGTATCCCTATTTTTTTTTCGCTAAAAACGTGCAAACAAAGCACGCCAAAGCTATTAATCTCTATATTTTAACAGGTCTAATTGTTGAATTATAATAACACATTGCAAACCAAGCCGCCCGCATTTTGCAGATCGCCAGGGGAAGGTTAAATATAAATCCAAAACAGACCCCGAGTACTGGTGAAGCCATTGCGGGAGAATTTCTATTAGCTGACCCTTGTTTTAATAAAGTGGTTAGTTTAAGAACTTTTAGAATATAGCAATTAAACAAGGAAGGATCTTTTAAAAACGAAAAAGATAAATGTGTATAACCTAAAGATAAGTTTTTTATGTTAAGACCTTAGGACCAAACCTTCTTACTACTGTGTCTATTAGTGCTGTATGAAATAAGTAGGATATTTAAACTTTAGCTTAAACTGCAACAAGGCTAAACATACAGGTTCTATCTTAAGGCAGAGGAAACAGAAGAAATGATGTCAATTGAAAGCTTTGCTATGTGAAAACAATAACTTAAATAATTATTTATTTGCTTATACTGTATCTTCGTTTTGATTCGTTCTTAATATTATGGCACCTATCATCGCGTAATAATAAGATTATACTAGCAAATAAACAATCAATATATTATAAAAGTATATAACTAATAATTTCCTACCTGTTTAGAACATGTGACTTTGTTTCCCCTGTATATTACATCTCATTATTACTAGTAACAATACATAACATTAGTGATGTTTGGTTCTAGATTTTTATTTATATGTTGTGGTAACTACTTCTTTCTCTAGCCGTATAATTATCACTAATTTACTTTGTTGATAGTAAATAAAATAGGAATTTTATTTTACCTATTATAACTATTAATTTCGGCCCATATAAGAAGGCAATATCGCCTGTATGGCAATAATCTTATATGTATTGTTACCAAATAATGCTAAAAGGGGATACTATTTCAAATTATGCTCGTAACTTCACCTGTTCCTTATTTAATAACATCAGAATAAATAAAATTATATTAGATTAACGGCCCCTATAATATAGCAATTAAATAGAGAAACCTATAAACGTTAATCCTAAATAATATAAAATAAAGAGAATGGATGAAAATAATCCATATTAATCACGACTAGCGAAGATGCTATAGGATTTTTTATTAATTATAACAGTTATACCGAAAAAAATGCAAATAAGACCTTAAAACATCTTAGCATAATTCCTACCCTGATAATCATTAGAAAATACATCTGTATAAGTCGAGAAGATCAAAACCCCATTTTGACACCTGGCTTATTTTTTTTTTTAATCCAAAAGTAGGACTAAATTTTTATACTGGGCTACTTATCTTTTTTCTGCTCGTGTGAAGTTATTCCTCTACATATAAGGCATCTATCCTTGGCACTTTGACATCCTTACTTCCTAGCTTGGGCCCACAGCAGAAAACTAATCGGAAGCTAGCCCTTACAACAGGGGTATCGGATAGACCACCGTTCCACCTATAACCATATTTTCATTTCCTTAGGACAGGTTATGGATAAGGGGTTTCAACTTCTGTTCCCTCCTGCGTTGTTCAGTGAAACATAATGCAACCCACTCTTCAGATAGGAAAACAATCATTACAAATCCTGCCCCTTGATAGGGAAAAAGCAGTCTAATCCTTTTAGTTTACTGATTCCTTGTGCACTGTTCGCAGTATTTTGTGTATTTTTTTTACTAGCTAGCGTGTTAGCATATAAGTAATAAAATTGAAAAATCTAAAAAGGAGTAGGCCTCGCCACTCAAAAGGTGAAAAATATGTAAGGAAAAATTTCTTACACAAGCTAACTGTATTTAAATCCCTACAGGGTTCCTCGGCCCAGAAGGCTTATTTTAAGCCATAAACGCGGCTGAGTCAGACTTGAACTGACTATACAGATCGGAATCCTGTAGGCTATTCATTCAACTTATAGCCGTTTAAAATTATTTATTTGTATTTGCTTCGATATTTTTTATATTTTGGCTAGTAGGCGAAGCCTTCTTCCCTAACTACGGAGCAGTAAGGTAGCGACCTCCTATTAAACATCCAATAATAATTATACAAGTCAACAAAATTTTATAGTATAAGGTAGTGGGAGATGATCCTTAAATAACAGTAGGGGTTATTTAATTAGTTAATTAGATTTTAGATTATTTGGCTTCAATCCTGGAACCGAAGGTTTATTAGATAAAGGGGATTCTTCAGAAAGGAAGAAGCCACCTAAGAAGGCTCCACCTATAGGCTACATTAAGATATTTTTAGGGTTGTGTCTAACTTTTATGCTTGCCCGTAGCCCCGAGCTAAAGACAGAGCTATCTTTACCTTAGCTCCTTTAGTTTGCTTGGCGCTGAGCATGGGCGATAAAGGGTATGTGATACGCAATGTGAATGCATGTTTAATCTACAACCGACAACCATCTAAAGAGTTTAATTGACCTCTTAATACATCAATAATATTCTAAAATTTTATTCCTAGAAATTCTATAGATTAAATAATGTTGAGTCAGTTTTTTGAATTTTTATGCTAAGCAATAACAAATGACCCCTAGGATTAGGCAAAAGCTCTTTAGGAAATAAATTTTAATATGAATCAAGTATGATATCAATATATGAGTCCGCACATGAAAAGTCTGCATCATAATCCCCATCATAACTGGTTTCGATTATCCATTATTAATAAGCCTGTTTTCTCACAACTTACTTATTGGTTATCTTCTATTTCCGACGTTTATGTCTAATTCCCAGACCATCAGAATGCAGACATCACTTCTTTCTTCTTTACTCCTTTATTCTCACGCGGCATGGATTATCAAATTGTTTGAGGCGCAAGCCACTTAGATTCTAAAATTCGAGGTTCAGAATGACTACTATTGAACTTTTGATTCCAAGCTTCATCTTCGGATTTGGGTTGTGGTCAGTAGGTTCACCTAGATCAAGTTGAGATGATTCTGAAAAAAGGTTGGTTCTGAAGGTAGATTGTGTTGCACTTCTTGATCTATTTGATAATTCATACCCCTCTAAGTTTGACGCCTCACCGTCTTGTTCATAATATTCAACGTTGGAATTAGAAAGACCAGATAAATGGTATCCGTCCGCTTGCTGGGTAGATCTACCTCACTAGGTGATACTACGACGGCCAGTAACCGAACTAATATTTTTCTACTCTGCTGAATCCTCTCGGGCTGTAATCACGAATAAGCTGATCACTATCTACGAATAAGCAGAATCTGATCTACTTTTTGGTATCTTCTCCATTAGGTATGTTATTAGGGATCGGAATTCATTGTAGCATTAATCTCTCTGGCCTAAGCTGATTGAGATTTGATCAAATTTGGGTGTCTTCGCCTTCAGGGCAAGTATAGAATGCGGTCCCATTAATTCTCCGTGGTGCGCGGAGTCCTCCAGATATTAAGTCACCCATATAGAGAATCTGTCCATTGGCGTTCTAACTTGAAAATGCAGCAGTAGTACTAAAATATCTCATATTATATTGTTATTTGTATCCATTTCAATCATTTTAGTATCTCTTATTGCATTTAATGTATATGCGTTTTTATGTTTAGGACCCCATAGTAATACAATGGAGACTATAAAACAGTCATAAAGATCAACAAAGGTGTCAAAGTCAAAGAATACTCAATTCCTTACCTCAATGATGGCTGATCTAGTGAAATGATAGGTAATATTCTATCATAGGCACTACAGCTATGAAAGATTTGGTACGTATTGCACTCACGGTGGCAACCCATGGAACCCTGGATTTCTAAGGAAGAAACAAGGTAACCAAATACACCCATCAGACTTATAGAAAGATGAAACACTAATCTATGCTTGTACAAAAAGGGTTCATGTTAGCGTTTATAACATTTTTCAATAATTCTCTGATTGGCTCAGAATGATTCTTTATTGCATATTTTGTATTATTACCACATCAAGTTTTTAATATATAAATATGAAGACCACCTTAATTCAGCAATAGTTGCTACACAACAAACCTTTTTATCTATTATAGAAGTGTTGAAACCTAACCTTATTCTAAATCATACGTACTATTCAAATAAGATAGGCTAACATAAATCTTTAAAATTATTAAAAGGGCGGGTGCTGGTGTTAACAAACCAAATAATATAACTTTGTATTAATAATAAAAATTTATAGGAGTTCATGTACATCTACAAGTTAATAATACCTAAAAATATATAATATCCTAATTGTGATTTTATTATAACTTTTTAAATAAAGCCTTCTATTTTGTTACTTATTTTTATTTATGTTTATTAGAAAGTAATCTAATAGCTAATTAATCCTTCTACCTTCTATTCATACCTGACTTTATAAGAATTTATCTTTTGTTAATACCCGCTTCGGTTGTTAAATATCATTCAACAGCTAAATCTCCGATACTTAATAAAATACTTAAATATCTCTTAACTTTAATACCTTTGTAAAAGGTAAGTTTTTAAAGAAAGGAATTATTTTATCTTTTATATCATTGTTAAATTTATATACACGGATAGATTTTATCTTCATCTGTGTCTATTTAGAAGACGTTTCTCAATCTTTCACAACCTAATAAGCCCATTATTATTGGTTAATTTAAAACTCATCTCTCGCAATGTCTAGCCGTAATAAGCAAAAACTAAATTAACATTAATAACCAGTTGTATAGATTTTTATTAATTAATGATCCTCACATAAAAATAACCCTCTCCATCTACAACTCAGCAACTAGAGTTTTAGATCTGTAAATCATGCTTGTATCAATCCACTAAGTGTGGTGCACATTCTTAAAATTAGGAAAAATGAAAGTTTTAATTTTATTCAGGCAGGACTTCTCTTCATAGACCCCTTATATTTATAAGCTCCATACATACCTAAATATCCAGGGGCGTGGCTTTACCCTGTAAAAGTTAAATTTATACTTTTCTAGAGAAGAGATAATCTGCCTCTTTTTTGACTCCTAATAAGGGTGATTATCAATATGAGGTAATATTATTTTAGGCAAATCCTCGACGGATGGAACATAGCCGTTGCCTTAGTTTTATCTAACATCTTCATTTAATTGTACCTATCCCAAGAAAAAGTATAGAATTTATTCTAGTAATAAGATTATCTTTTAGTAAACTCATATTTAAATTTCCGGTGTTACTGATAGCCCTGAACGTGGTAGGAACATTACTCTTTGAGACTCTTAAGATACAAACATCCCTTCACCATCGTAAAACCTGTTTAATCAATCGAAAGGAAAGGTAAGATTGAATCTTTTGTATCGTTACTATAAAATCTTTTAACAAGTTTTAGGCCGCCAGCTAAAGATTGAAATCTTATGGGATTTTCAAGGGTTTCAAGGCAGTGATTTTATTCATATTCTATACCTTCTATGTTATACTACTTAAAGAGTATAAAAAACTATAATATTCTATACACACTTTAAAAGCAAAAAATAAAGTAAACTCACAATTTAGAAAGCATAGTAATACTAAGGCTAAATACTACTGTCAAAAATGGTACCATCTAAAGGCTCCTTTTACTATTCCCCTTTATTTAAAGAGTGGTGCGGGGCGACGTAATTGTTTTGTCCACTAGATAATAATATACTGTACTAACTAAAGGTAATTCGAAAGGATTAATAGTCTAATACCAAGGGAGGTCCCATAGAGCTTCCTTTAATCTCCTGTTTGGTGTTAAAAGCACTCACCTTTACTTAGGTTTTTAATCTTTAGAAATCCTTTATATTAAATAGTTATTTATATTCGTATCATTCTACCTTTTAATTTTTTTTTAATTCATCTAAACCCTTTCTTTAGTTAAAAATGGGGATTTTTTTTCCATAAGTTAAAGCCGCCTTGTTTTAAAATATTCGTAATTTTTTAATTTTATACCCATGTAATTTTAAATTTCTTACAAAATATAGTATAATTTATTAAACGATATCTGTAAATTTTTCCAACTATAAACTCCCGCACCATCTATTTAAGATATATATTCAAGCCACAACTTAAAGCGTAGATATAACTCTTTCTAAAAGTTCATTTATCTTTACTGTGTTGAGTTAAAATAAATCTTAATCAATACTTTCTCCAATTTTGAAATCCGGGTGATTTTTCTACTGCTTTAAAAAACACCCTTCCGCGTCTGTAA
>JACYFI010001134.1:0-11212 GCA_020975735.1 Ophiocordyceps xuefengensis | reverse complement strand
TATGAATGAGTATCTTATGACACTTTTTGTTGATCCTGGTATGACTGTTTATATCGTCTCGATTGTATTAACTGGGGGTCCCAACAGTAAATAAACGAATATACAATTAAACCATGCACCAAATAAAAAGATACGAAAGAATGGATGAAATTATAAATAAACAAATATAATATGAGAATATTTTTATGTACACTGCATCATTTTATGTTAAATCGGCCCAAGAATGGTACAGGATCTCTACTGTACTTTAATCTTGGGAGGATCCGCGCCACAATAGAAATTAATTGGACTCCCAGTCTAATATCTATGCCTAAAGGAGAAACACCAATGGTCGATATTCTATTTACTGGGCCAGAAGCAGAATGCTAATGAATCGAACCCCTTGATAACATTACCTTAAAAGAGCGAAAATACCAAGTAGATCAGATTATGCTTTATTCGCAGATTAGTGATACGCTTTAGTCCGTTGATTACAGGTCCCGATAGTAAGAATTTAGCAGATAGTAATTATATAGTGGGTTACTTGATTCGTTCGGATTATCACTAGGTAGGTGAGAATCTACCAGCAGCGCGATACCTTTTCTTGGTTTTTCATACGTCCCAAGTGAATATTATAACAACAGGACGGGTGAGGGGTCAACTTTTAGAGGGGGGATGAATTATCAATCATAGCCCTAGAAGGCAATCAACCTATGCTCCTTTAAGAACAACCTGTTATAAGAATCATCAAAATTGATCCTAGTAAATCCTACTGTACCACCACAATCCGAAGATGGAGCTTAACAATAATCCAAATTAGTAGTCAAGTCTGATTTCCCTCAGAAATTAGAATCTAAGGATAGAGCTTGCGCCTCCACCAATTTGATAATCATGCCGGGAGAATATAAGGAGTTTAAAAGAGATGAAGTGATTATGATTCTGTGTGATTTGACAATAAAACGTTCCGAAAATAGACAGATAACAATAGTAAATGTTTGGATAAACAGACTTAAGAATAATGATTAATTCCGCAAACCAGATATGATGGCGGAAATTATGATGGAGCTTTTTCCTTTTTCGACTCCATATTATGATACCATAAATTAGTTCATATTAAATTAGTGTCTAAAGGAGCTGCTAATTAACCTAGGGGCCTCATTTGTTTTTGGTATAGCAATAAAAAATTAAAAAACCCCTACTCAAATATTATTTAACAAGTAGATCTTAGTATAAAATATTTATAGATATTATATTGATAAATTAGTAGGCAATTTAATTTTGTGTTTGTTTCGGTTGGTACGGTGAAAAGAACAATACGTAACCATACCTCCTTTACACGCTTGCCATGGCCCAACAAGTAAGTGGGCCCTGGTCATAGAAAGCTTGTCTTAGTGTGGTGGCTACGCCAAATATAAATATTGGGGCAACCTAAAAATATCTTTATATGGTAGCCTATAGGGGGGCCTTCATATGGTGGGCTGTACTTCTTCTGAAAATCCTTAATCTAAAACGCTTCGGTTCAGTGATTAGATGCACATAAAAATCTAAATCTATTTCACGAATAAATAAACTTAGCTTGTTATTTATACAATCACCTCTCTCAACCACTGTATTTTACTTTGAAACATTTTGGTATGGTTTTTGTATAATTATTATTCGTGTTTCAAATATGAGCTCGCTGATCCTTGCCTTGCCCCGGTAACTAAGGAAGAAGGCTTGCGCCTACTAAGCAATAATAAAATATCCGAAAGCAAATTGCAATAAAATATATTAAACGGCTTATAAGTAATGGATAGAACCTACAATTTTTCGCGATCTGGATATTCAGTTCAAAGTCTGAAACTAGCCGGCCCGATTTACATTAATAAAAAGCCTCTTTGGGGAAGGACCTCCTGGTAATGGGGATATGCAATAAAGAGCATTGTCGTATATTTTTTTCCTATAAATGATTTTATTACACTTGGAAGTTAGGGCCAGAAAGCTCACTCCTTTATTTATTCACGTTTTTATTGCTTATATGCAAGCTAGCTAGCTAGGTGGAAAAAAAGTACACAAATACGCCAAACTGCACAAGATCAGTACACTCAGGATAGTAGACTCTTTTTCCCCATATCAAGGGGTGGCAGGATTTGTATGTTATTCTTACCGAAGGGGGTACAGGTTATTGTTTCACCTAAACCAACCCAGAGGGAAACAGAAGTTGTGAACCCCTTATCCTGAACCTGTTCCTAAGGACATGAAAAATAATGCTTATAGTGCCGTGGCACCGATATACCCTTGTGTAGGCTAGCTCTTCGATTAGTTTCATCTCCTTGCTTGTTGGCCGCAGCTAGGAAGTAAGGGATGCAAAGCAGGGGATTAGGATGCCTTAGCATGTAGAGTTTAACTTGAGACACACACAAAAAATATAAAGTAGCCCACTATAATATATTTAAGTCTATTTTTTTAGGTTAAAAAAAAAGAAGTAAGCCCAAGATAGGGGAAATGGGTTTTGTCTTTCGACCTTAACGTTGTGTTTTCTTAATGATTATACAGTAAAATATCTCGATGTTTTTAAGTATAATTGCTTTATTTTTTCGGTTATATTGTTATAATTAATAAAAATCCTATGCCCATTCTCTTTGTCTGTAATAGGATTATTTGGCTTTATTTTCTTTAATTTAATATTATATGGAATAACCTTATAGGTGTTTGGTATTTAATTGTTCATAATATAGGTGCCCGTAATCTAATAATGTATTTTTTTATTCGGATGTATACAATTAATACTAAGGAACGAGGTGAATTACAGAATCAATAATGAAATAGTATACCCTTTTAGCATTATTGGTAAACAATTTATTAATTATGCATTTTACAGCCTAATATTACCTTACTCATATGGGCAGCAATTAAACTAGTTATTAATAGTAAAATAAAAACTGTCTAATATATTACTTATCAACATGAAAATATAGTGATATATATACTAAAAGAAGTAAGGTGACCACCTTACATGTAAATAAAATAATAGACACCAAACACAGCTTAATGTAGCTGTTGTTACTCTAAGTAATAATTGAGTTGGTAATAATGACAGAAACAAGTACCATGTCACAGTAGGGAAATATAATATAATACTTCTTATAAATATGGATTGTTTTTGCCTGTATATCTTTTGTTTAGCGTGATAGGGTGCGCATAATAAACTTAGATAAAACTCAGATACAGATAAAGAATAAATTTATATAAGGTTTTTTTTTAGCAAGCAAGATATAAAGTGAATTATTCCTGTTGTTCTCTGGCCGTAGCAGCATAGATACTTAGTTTAGCTTTCTTTGTATGTTAAGCTAAAGTGTCAAAAAAATTCTACTTATTTGATACAGTACTATAATTGGACAAATGTAAGATTAGTTTGGTCTAGGCGTCTTCAACAGTAAAGAACTCATCTTTTAGGTTATAAGACATTTTCTTTCTTCTATATTTTAAAGACCTTTCTTGTTGTAATTTTCTATATTTTCTTAAAAATTGCTTAACTACATTTAATTAAACAGGCTCTAGCTTATAGTTAAATTCCCTACGACCATGCTTTCACGTGGCTCGGCTCTGTTTCTGATTTTACATTTTAAATCCTTCCCTGCCGCGATTGCAAAATGGGTGCCCGCTGGACTGCATGTTTATATACTTCAAAAGATAGCCCCTGTTTATATAAATAATCGGTTGCGTCTTCTTTCAGACGTTTTGCACGGAAAAAAAATAGAATACTAGCAGGCGTGAGACCAACATGCAAAAGTATGTGATGCAGTTGATTTTTCACCAAACCAACATAACTCTAATATCTTTTCTTTATACGCTTCCGTGTTGAGTATAGTGAGGTAATGGCTTCCGTGGAATTTAGACCTATGAGGTCCCTCGGACTCTCCAGAGTGTATATTGCTATAGGGAAGCACTCTATTCTAATATTTATTGAAACGCTACAAAAAATACTAAAAGGAGCCTGAACAGTAATAATTATAAAAATAACTAAGGAGGCAATTAGTCAATTGGTAATACGGTTTGTCTTACACACCAGACCGTTAAAGGTTAAATCCTTAATTCTCAATTTTTTAATATAATTAAAGATAGACTTGTTTAAGTTATTTGGAATTTTTTTAATCTTTTCTAATGGGCGTTTATTTTTCTTACGGTACGGGGTGGGGGTGGGTACGCTTTTTCTTTTGCTGCTACGCTTCTACTACTCTTATTCCTCTTGGAGAAACTGTTCGCTTAAAAGCTGGTAAATTATAAGCAAAAAACATAAAAAAAAAAAAAGAAGGATCTTGCTGATCCTAGGGGAGCTTTTTATCCATATCTGTGATACCAAAAGATTATAGATATTAGGTGACTTAGCTACCTAAAATGGTATTAAAGATCGGATCGTGAAATACCATTACACCTGTTTAAGGGCATACTGGAGGTGAATAAGTATCAATATATGGGCAGTTCCACAAGTAAACGAAATAATATGAGTGAGTAAGATTTTCCTGTTAACTGTAATAGGGTAAATGCTCTTGGGAGTAAGAATATCATCAGCCTCCGATTCGCCTCAGGAATAAGCCTGCCATTTTTCTTGAATCGCTGCTAAAGCCTCTGAAACCCCTGTTCTAAGGTAATAGATAATGGTTAGTGGGGTGGCGGGTGGCTATCGATACCCTTTGTAGCTAGCTTCGATTAAAGTTATTCTTGCTGTTGGGCAAGCAGAGAGAATAAGGATGAAAACAGCCAGGGATTTAGGGTTAGAAAGTAGGTAAATGGAAAAAATATTTTCAGGGAGGTGGACTCCCAACCAAAGGCAGGATAATGTTTAAATAACAGGAATATAATAAGAAGGCTTATAAGCACAGGGCCTTTTAATATAGTACGAATTTAAGAGAATTTGAATTCGATGTTTAAGGGTGGTAAGTTTGAAATTTTATTAGGTTTTTAAACCGACATCCGTTTCGAATCGGATATTCTCTTTAAAGGGCCTGTTTATATGGAGCAGTTGTCTTTTAGCTAACCTCCAGCACATGCTATTCAGGCCTGCTTTAAGCTTCCCGGTACACTGTTTGATGCAGAAAACATATAAAGAGTGTAGTTTAAGTGGTAAAATAGGAAGCTTCAACCTTCAAAATTCTTGGTTTAATCTAATATGTCTTGATGTTACATAATGACGAATCAAGATTAATACCTTATAACCCTTATATGTTAACCGTGATTACCAAATTAAAATGTTTGCTTTGACCCTATCCTCGAAGAAGATCGGGGTGGGTAACCCATACCCCTTGTAGGCTAGCCCACATTTAGGCACCCTGTAGGGGGGGCTACAATGGAATCAGACTTAGAAAAAAATTTATGTTCAAAGAGATAGTGTACGCAGAGGCATTGTATGAAATTCAGTCAAGGGGCTTGCTGTTTACTATGAAAAACAATAAGAAGGCTCAGTGCTTTGGTGCTTATTATCCTGCATACTGCTGCATAAGTGAAGAAGGGTGGTTTACATGAGTTTACTTGTTTACTATACCACTCCGTATCAGAAGTTAAGGCATACATTAGTTTTCCTGTATCGAAGCCGTCATCCACCCAACTCATAAATCCTCGGAAGGGATCCGGGGGGGGGGTGCAGGCCAGAGGGATAGACACCTACGACCGCTGCTCAGAAGGTTACACAAATGCTGCTTTGCACAATGGAAATAAATTTCATTATTTTTCATGAAATTTTTCATAGTTGCTAAACGCTAAATCCCTTGTTTTATTTCTTTATCAGGTCCCACATACCCCTATTGATTAGGGTCCTTTGCCGCCTTCGTAGGGGTTACTGAGTAAAAACCAGTTAAATGTTTATTTTTGGTGCTGCAAGCAAAGATTCTTATTCATATCTTTAGTATTTGAAGTTATTATATTTCATCAATATGTATTAAAAATTAAAGGAGTCGAAGGTTCGATTTACTATCTTAATGATAATATTACTTTGAGTTTTAGTTATTATTCATAGTCATTAGTGGTTTATAGATGCCTTACACGCAAATACGCATGTAAGATCACCAAGGGTTAGTGCTGAGTGTTTAAAGGCGCCTCCTTGGGAAAAGGTTTTCCTGTGTACGAATTGCACAGTAAGCCGAATCATTAAATACCTAATTTAAGGACATGCTAGAAAATACAGTTTTTAAAAACAAAAGATATATAAGTATTACTTGTAATTAAATAAATAATGATATAAAAGAACAGTTTATTGGAATTTATGCCTGTATCAAAAGAAAATTATTCATTATCATAGAGCACATAGAACTCCCAAATTTTTAACTCGCTCTGGGGTTGAAAGGGAAACTGATTAAAACCCTGGGTTTAATAACCCTTATTTCGTTATGCTTAAAGCTCTTATTTTGAATTTATTTAAGAATGTAAAACCTTATTAATTTACTGATACAAATACATTTGAAAATTGTCTTGTTGGGTCTCAGCAATGGACAAAGTTGTTTCCAATCTTCAAAATTCATATGGAGTGCTACTCTTGATGTTTCTCTTTGTTTTAATAAAGTCGCTTATAGTAAACCTGTGGGAATGCAGAATATTGGGTAATTCCCCTATAAGTTAGCATCAAGCTCTTAGAGAATCTATATCTTCAAACCGAAGTCAATTGGAAAGATTCTTAGGTTAACTACAGGAAAAAATTAAAATCAAAAGAGCATTCTATGAAAACGTTGAGTGGAAAATAGGTAGCCTTATAAACTTAGAACGGTACAAAAAACTTGTTTAAATAATGGGGAACCTGTCCTAAAAGACTAAATATTGATACATGGCCCGATAGTGAGAAAGTACCCTTGAGGGAACTAACAAAAATTAAGTTTTATTAAGTCAGGGTTCGATAAAAAGTAACGTTACCTTGTGCCATTAATGGGTCGACCAAGTTATAAGTTAGGATTGCGAGCATATGAGTAGTAAACCGGGCGTTTAAAATTACAAACAGTTGGTTTCTAAAGTTAGACCGAGCACAGTGAATTTTGTACCCTTAGTCGATTCATAAATAGTCCCGAAGGGTGATTCTAGCAATCAACCTCCGAAGCAACTCGTGGTAGGTGTGTAGTAAAGAACCAAGCATTGTACTGTGTAGTTGGTAAAGGATATTAAAGATGTAAAGCAAACCTCGTATTAATTAGCCCAGTACTGCAAGAAATGAACTTTCGCAATAAACCATTCAGAATTTACGGGAAACTCCCTTAAACAATCTAGCCAAAGCCCAAAATGCTAAATCATATTGTTGCCGGTAATATCGTGGCTAACGGTATAAACATAGAAATTGGACTATTATCGTAAGTATAATGCGCGATTGTCGCAGCAACACACTAATAGGGTGTGCAGTTCACACTAAATATTGGTTCTCCTGTAAATAATTTATATGGCACTTACGCTCCAGCTAAAGCTCATAATTTATAGGCTATAAGCTATTATAGTCAGACACTATGTCGAAAGGATCACGGATTAAATAATTACAAAAACGAAGGACTCAATAGGTTCTTTATGGTACTTAGGTTTTAATAGAGAAGTATAAATATAATTAATAATCGTAAAAGAACTTGCTAGCATTGCCTTTAATTTAATCTCCGTTACACTCTGATAAAGTCAGTAGTTTGACAGCCAGATGTAGAAGAGGTTGAAACTATTTGGCGTTAGCACATTTTATTTATTTATGCCATAATAGGCTTTTCAAATAAAAGTAATTTAGTTATTTTAAAAGATGAATACAGAATATATTGAAGGCGCCAAGCTCATCTTGAAAAAAAAGATATACACTACAGGTTTATGATCACCCGATAATCTCAGTATAAAAAAATAGTTACGGAGATAAAAATTAAATATTTTAATGATGGGGCTCCACCCTATCACACCTCCGAGGATAAAAATAAAGAGGTGGTCAGAATTGACGTGGATTTTATAATATAAATAAATAAAATTATTAATCCCCGGGAGGGATAATGGGTAGCTCCGTTATAATTTAAACTAATAGATTTTACAAAAATATTATGTGTTAAGCTAAAATTAAACTTTACGTAAAACACCCTCTTACGGCGCACGCTCGCTCTTTTAAGAACCGGAATAGGTAACATTTACTTTCTATTGTATAGAATCATATTACTGATAAGAACAAGGTATAAAAAAGAGAACAATTACTATCTAGACTTTCTTAAAACCTACAAATATACTACGTTACTTGAAAAGGGCAAATTCCCTTATTCTAGACTATAAGCATACAGAAGTAAGCTTTAGTTTTTTTATGAGAGGAGCGTATACTTAATGAGGAAGCTAGAATCAATTATCATGCAGCAACAGGCATATTTACCCAAGTAATTTAGAGAAAAATTCACTAGCGAAAAGCATAAAATTTTCCAAGCAAAAAAACACCGCGCAAGATAGCTAAACTCAGCTATAAGCAGCCTTATAGGTGTGTGAAAGGCGGATTTATTGAATACGTGATACTAAGGAAAAAGGTACTTTTGAATAATTTAAACTAGCAGCATCTAAAATACATAGGGTTTAACTAGACCAGCAGTTGCGAAAGCCTTTAAAAGTGGGAAGGATTAAAAAAATATTTTTCATTATTTAGTAGGCAGGAGCAGTAATTTCATTAGTTTGCTAAACGGGATAATAAAGTAATTATTAGGTTAATACGTTATATTATTTTAGGGAAGAAGGACTTCAGCTTTACCAGAGCCTCTTGGCTATTTGATATATGTCTTATATAAACCCTATAAGTAATTTCGGTTAAAAGAAGTTGATTTGGTTTATCTGCGCAAACCTATAGATAGGAGGCCAAATTCAATAAATAATCTTAGGCAGGTCCTAAGTATACTCAGACAAGATGTGTAATCGTTTTAATTTGTACCAGATTGGGGGATCGGAAGATTTTATCAGTGACTATAGTAGACTCGGAAGGCAAGATTTTAGTACTTGAATTATTCAGACATAAGGAAATGATAAGGGTTGAAGTACATCCTTATGTAGTAGGAAGTGAAACCCTTCTGGCTAGCATAAACCATCAAATGCCGGGGGAACCGTCCTAAAGCAATCATAAAGCACAAGTAAGAAGTAGTAATTACATCTTTATGGCTCCAAGGTAAAGTCGGACATTCCGGGGTAAGAATGTAATAACCGATGATTTGATATAAGCAATGTAATCACCGCAGCACCAAGCACCTTTAGGTGTGCAGTTCATTCGACCAAAATGTGGTTGGCTTATAATTATTTAGTCTATAATAAATTATAAGCTTCAAGATTAGTCAGGGCCCCTCATTCGTAAGAATGGCAATGGGAATAAAATAATTATTAATTCTTCCTCTAATTAAATTTACGATTAAATAATTTACGTAATCAAAAAAACAAAACTTATGAGAAAATATTTTCAACTATCAGACATCTTTCAAATATAACCCTATAAAACAAAGTTATATAATGCAATTTTAGGCCTTGCTTGCAGAACGCCAGCCAGCAAAGGAAAAAATCATGATTTATTTAGAAGAAAAAATAAAAATCAGGGTATCTATTAAAATAAAAATACAACGTCCAATGGGTACTTAGTTGGTGGTTAGTGATTTTGATTTGCAAAAAAGATGTAGGTGGTTATAATAAAGCGAAATTGGGCGATACGCTCTAAAAAGAAATCCTAGACCCTATTCACGCTGCTTATTAAAACCACTGGCCATACTAATTTTACTTTACAAAATTAGTGAGTTTTGTAAGGCCAAGAAGAACTTAATAACGGCGAACAGGCATTATTTGACTTGTTAAACTGGAATAGTAATAATTTTGAAAAAACGCTTATTTTCATTTATTAGGAGCTCCGCCTAAACTAGTGATGAAACATAGGGTTAAGTTTTATTTAAATCTATTCGGAAGAGCAAAAAAGAATATTATACTCAGTTACATTTAGGTAAAGAGTTAGTCAGATGAAGTAAAAGATAACATTTATTCTTCTGCTACCACTAACTATAGAAAATATAGCCAAAACCCTTTTTCCAAGAAGCTTGTGCAAGTATTACTGCTAAAACTGGCAGAGCGTGTCAAGGTAAATCCAGTTAGACTTTTAAAATTGAGACTTAAATACGCAAATCGATTAGATTTTTTCCTCTTTTAACTACAGTGGTTAAATTTTTAGGTATTAAAAACAAGCTGTAAGAAAAGAGGAAGTATTAGGTAAGAAACTCTATTTCGTATTCTGAGCTTAGATTATCATTTTAATTTATTTAAATTTAATAATTTTTTTATAATTCGAGGGAGCTTACGAAGGTTAGCAGTAAAAGAACCCGGTTGTCTAATGGATAGTTCACATTATTCATAATTAACTATTTAGGGTACAAATTTCTGTTCTAGATAAGCAGAAT
Source organism: Ophiocordyceps xuefengensis (assembly GCA_020975735.1). Classification (NCBI taxonomy): domain Eukaryota; kingdom Fungi; phylum Ascomycota; class Sordariomycetes; order Hypocreales; family Ophiocordycipitaceae; genus Ophiocordyceps; species Ophiocordyceps xuefengensis. Next base: position 860 of record JACYFI010001134.1, on the reverse strand, counting down.
TTCCGTTTATGTCCAAAAGGAGAAACAGCCAAGGAACAAGAGTTAAGGTCCTAAAATTTTAGTAAGTGCAAATTAAGAGTGTTTTTATCTAAATCCGACAAGGAGATTATGCTTAGACAGCACCATAATTTTGACTCGTAACCATCGACCGCTTGTTAAAGCTATAGAAGATCGGAAAATTTACGGGGCGCTAGAACAACATCCGAAACTCTGTACATGAGCGTTTCTAAGAAATTACTACAATTATGACACATTACAAATCAAGAGGGCCAGGAAATTTTTTGTGTTGAAGCCCATTATGACTCACTGTCATAGTCTGAAATAAAGATTTTAGGGTATTTAGGTCTATCTAAAAACATTTATGAAAAGTTCTATTAATAACATTTAATACAAGTGATTTAATGCTCAACAAGGTTATTAGTTCTCTAATAACTGAACAGTTATTAATAGGAATTGGGTGGTATCAACAGTTATAAGTATTCTACAAGTATAATTAATATTATGTTCTTATATAGTATAATACTCAACAAGTTAGAAGTAGTATTGAATGCTCCAACAGTTTCCTTAGTATTAAAATATTTAATTAGGCAATTTGGTTCTATAAAAATATGTCAATACAGACCTGCTTGCTTTAGCCTGTCAGCCTAAAAACTGTATTTTTAAGTACTGAGTTTTAAAATATCCGTTAAATGTATTTTTACAAACATTATGCCTAAGGTTTAAATGTATTTAGAAATACTTAAATGTTGTAGATAGGCGTTGGGGAGCAGAACGTCTGAGTAAATAATGGATTTTATTTTTTAAATTAGAATTATCAAAAATTCAACTCAAGTGAGAATGGGTGACTATGAGGTAACATA
>JACYFI010001166.1:0-10391 GCA_020975735.1 Ophiocordyceps xuefengensis | reverse complement strand
ATCCCATATTTAATCTAGATGTTTAAATAGGACAATAGCAGGAAAATCCTACCATAAATATGGGCACAAATCTCATATTTTTAAGTAGCGGATCCCTTCAGGAAATAATACGTTTTTGTACTCTAAAAGATTAAGAAATAGTCCTAATTAACATTAGGTTGTATGTTTAATCATCTTTGTTACTTTATTCCCCTATTATCATTCTAGCTTATAATAAATATAAATAAATTATGACGTTTTAGTGGAGCTGCTCACACAAGGAGTGGGATAAGCTTCGCATAAAAATATTCTAACAATATCCGGCCCTTGCACCAGTTTACTTAAAAACTAAAATACTATTGACTCCGGGCAACAACCAAATAATGATCGACGAATTGTCTTAGAGGTGTTATTTTCTATGCCTTGTAGGCTAGCTAGGAAATATGCCAAAAAAACAGTGAAATGAATAATAAATTAATTACAGTTAAAGCTTTAAACAAACTCATATCTATTGTTCAGGACCAATTGGACTTAAGTTGAAATTTTGAAAACCAATCTTTCTTTTGACAATCTTTTTATGGGAGGAAAACTATTATGAGCGGAGAGCTCGCAATTATAAAACAATTAAAGGGGTGAGTATTTATCTGAGTAAAATAATAGCGATTAAACGGGTAATCACGTAGGAAACGGTATGACTTTAAAGCTAATGCCACTTAATCACTTTCTCCTTTATTTGTTTAGCCGAATAATAGTTATATATTCTAATTCTATGTTGGAAGTATGAGGCGCAAGCCATTCATTTTTCTTTGTTAGACCAACAAGCCTTCATTATTTTATATGGTTTATGGTAATGAGGCTAGCACCTATAAAGACAAAAATGTATTCTGTAAATAACACCAATATATATGATTAATATCAAACTGTTATAATTTTTGAAACCTCTGGCGCGAGGACCTTAGATGGATTTAAGATCCTCAAAGAGGTGCTAAAAAGGCTTTATCTTAACTTCCTAATAGTAAACCCGTGTTCTGTAAATACTATAGCGATAAACTTAGTACCTTTATCTTTTTGATGTTTTATGCATTGAAATAAGCTCGGCGTGCAGAAAAAAGAAAAAATTTTTTCGCACAAGTCCTGCCTAATTTTAGAGCAAAAATAAATGTAAGAAACTAGGCGATTTAATCCCTGTTTTAGATAGGTAAAAAATTCTAAGGAAAGTTTATTGGCACATATGATAAAGATAAGAAAAGGTTGAATAACCAATGTACCATAAAAAATTAAGCTGAATCAATACTTAGCCGTTAAATTATAGAAAAGGTGGTTTTGTTTACAATAGTGATAGGCGGTTTATTGTAAGAAGTGCTAAGGGAGTGTGAGTACTCTAATGTAAAAAAGATTTCCACGTTTAGACGCCTTAAACGGATTAAAAAATATTAGATACAGGATAAAACTTATAAAGATTAAAACTTTTAGTTCTAAGTTTCGTAATAAAGAAAGGGTTACCCAACCTTTTCATATTTGTCTCGCCAGTGAAACATGCACCGATCGACGGTTTATTTAGAAATAAGAATAAAATGTACCGAAGGGTATGCTATAGAAGGAAAAGGAGATATTCCTGATGGCATTTTCAGGATGAAATATTTAAATTAGGTAGTTAGGTCCTTGTTTGTAAGAGTAGTTGGCCGCCTATGATTAATTCTATACATGTGGTTATTAACAAACATTAGTAGAGGCTAAGTAGCTAGTAGAAAATCCTTTGATCTAAAACCAGGGTGTCTATACAGATTTCTACAAGCCTAAACTTAAACCCAGATGCTTAAGTAGTTTATAGAAGAGAATTAACCAAGCCCTCCTAACCCCGCATTTTGTTGAATTTCTGCCCTTTTACAAATAAGTAAAAAATAATATAAGAACTTAGCTTGTAGTATTCGACGTCCTTTCTTATGAACCAAAAAATACGGCAAGTTAGCAATAGCTTTACTTAGAAAAGCTTGAATTTTATGATCTGGCTACTGATAATGATAATCAGGTAGCCATATGCATGTTTTAGATTAAAAATTTTTATACCCTTCATTTAAGCCAAATGGGCCCCAGTAGTATAATAACTTTAAACCATTCTCTATTACGATCTTAGTACGATTCTGAGATTGAGGCTAGCCCTACTTCTGTAGTGTACAAGCTAGGAATACTGCTTTGTATAGCGCTAAGGCTTTGCGTATCCCAGTATTTGTATTGTGCGATACAAGCTGCGCATCTAAATAAATAAATAGTCCTAATTAATTGTTTGTTAAAATATTTATTTGACTATTTTTGCGGAGGCTGCAAAGCAATGCCCTTTTGCACACAGAATATTTGCCAGATCCTGCCCTCTAATAATCTTATAAGTTTAATATGTTCCAAACCCAAAGTAAAATTTATAGGACGTACACCTTTGTACCAATTTTACTGTTTTTAGGCTGCTACTATGATGCAATAGAAAATGCAAGAGCTTTATTTTTTTGATGAGCCCTTGACACTAGAGTGCAGCCTCCTATAATGTTATTTTAAAATTTAGCGTATTGGTATTGTGAACCTTTCTAATAAAAACATTACTTGCCCACACGCATCACAAAAGATGAATTTACCATACAAACTTTAATTTACAATTATTGAAAAAATAGTGGGTTAATGTAGACAGCTTTACGGGTAGTAGCCATATGTAACCTGTTTATGCCTGAAGAAAAACTAGTGCTTGGTTGCAAAGATAGAATAGGTCCTAATGCTGTAGGTCAAATAATAGACATTTTTCTTTATATTGTATCATAGCATCCTAGTTATAATGAAGCTATTTAAGCTTCAATAAAAAGCGCCCTTTGTGCTGCCAGAGGGGCCCTATCCATTTAAAGAAATTAATAAAATGGTATGTAAAGATTTTTTGATTTTAAACTGCTCTTAATACGAATATTTTAGGGTGTTTAAAGGGCGGGAAGAGTTGAATGGTATATATGTTATGTTCGTTTAAAAAAAATATAATCTAATTTTTTTGTCGTGATCAAATGCAAAGAAATAAGGTTAGCTAAAAAGCATTTCCTAGGCCTCGGTACCAGGAGACCCTCGAGATTTAAAAACGCCATCTTAAGGTTAATTTGAAGCTAATGTCATAGGGCGTGTAGTTTTTTTTTTACAAAAAAAAAGTTCAAAACTATGCCGTTGAGAATAAATTCAATATTTTCTGTGTTAGTAATTTTATGCAAAATCTAAATATGCAGGAAGAAAGAAAAATTTATTCACCCGCTATTGCCAGCAAAAAACACTTGACCCTTATTCAAAACCATTATTTAAAAGTCATCAGATGATATCAAATATTTATGTATTATTTATATGTAAATACTTAAACTTAAGACCAACTAGAAATCAATTTTTTGGTTACGCGTGCCCGTTAAAGTATTAATAGTTTATTTCAGATATGTCAATGGGAACAACTATGACTTTAGTTTATGAAACAATCAGTAGATTAATGGGAGTTGTATCTAACTATAGGGGCGCTAGAGAACATGTTTTTAACATGCTCATTTTAAATAGCAGTAGAGCTTCGATCTCCCTATTAAAAATTACCTTTGTTTTTTAACTATTAAGATAGAAATCTATGAACTTAGAAAAAACTTAGTTAAGCGATGCTAGCGTTCGACATGAGTCGTACTTTAGCTAAACAGGTATTGGAATATAAAAATATCAAGATGGATGGTATTATAGTTAAATATCATTACCAAAATCTAAAGGTAATCAATAGGCTTATTTTCTTAAATAACACCAGTATTTAGTAACTAATCTACCTAAGTATAAATGAGAATTAAGGTGGTATGAGGGTAAAATTTTAATATTTAGTTCTGGAAATTAGACTTTAAGAAATGAAAAAATTTAAAGAAATATATTATAAGAAAAGATTTAGAAATTTTAAGTAGGAATTATAAAATACTCAACCTTAGTACTTACAGTTCCATTTACTGGTAGGAAATACCAAAAAGTTGCTAACTATTTTAATGTAGATATTTCCTTGTCTATTTAAACTAACTTTGGATAGGAGCTAGCTAATATAAAAAGGTGGGGAAAATAAGTAATTAATATTTAGCCACTGATTACCCAAAGTGAGCTTGGGCCGCTGCGCTTAAGAAAAAGAAAACATTAATTTAATAATGTCCGGCGAAAGCAACAGCAAGTTAATACTAATTTGTTGTTGATAAAAAGGTTCTTATAAAATGATATTTACTAAACAAATAATCAACCCTAATTATAGCTTATTATAAGAAAGCACCCAAGAATATTATAACTTAAGAACTAAAACAATTATTATAACAATTGGGGCACGCATTTACCCTTATAAAAGAAGAGAGTATAAAGGTTAGATTTTTCAAGCCATCGCCATAAAAATTATTTAAGTAAGGATGTAAAGAATACTGTTACATTAGCCTTAGCAGACCAGCTGGAACCGTTTTGGGCTAAAATTTCATCAAATTGCGGAGACCCCTTAAGCGCTATTTAACTAAATTGTATCAGTAACCTAAATTGACATGGCTCCAGGTAATACCTCGAGGTAAAGTAAAAATCAAAAATTAGATGGACGAAAAGTAAGTAGTCAACCTCAGCGAAGTGCTAGTTAGTATGAGTTCATCGGACTGAATGCTGATGGGTTGGTTACAGAGCGGTAGCTTCCTTAGCCCCCCTGGTTTGAATTGCTTCAAGATCTTAGCGAACCCTACTTGAAAAAAAGTACAGCGTATAAATTTTTTACCCTGTTAAATGTGGATAACGCTGGTAATTAATTTACAACTATTTAGAGAGAAAGTCAGTGTCCAGAACGTTTCCCTGAGTTTATTCGCCGAGGCTAGTCAGCCTCTAATAAATCGGGGATAAAAAAGGTAAAATCGTATTACGGTTTATTTACAGGCACTCGCAGATGCTTGAATTATTTGAAGATATATTTTGCACCTTCACAAGTATAATTTTAAATTTTCTTTCTTTTTTAGGTCCAGTAGTAACATTTAATTATTCGGCTTTATTAGGGTACGCTGGTTATCCATATGGGGGGTGGATTATCTTTGAGGTGATTAATTGGAATCAGTATTACTATTTAGACTAGTGGTTTCATAATTTAGGCTACCTATGCATATTATAGAGTGGATGGAAAGTGCTAAAAGTAAATTTGGCTTTCTTACGTCTGAAGAGGGTACAGGCCCAATTTAATTATGACCTAATGAATTATTTTAAGTTGCAGTATTATAATCGCAAAATATTGATAAACAAATAGTTAAGGCTTAAATTTAAAAGTTACAGTTTTCAAAAAATAGGTATGGACTTAGGCATTTTACCTTAATGTGTATAGTAATTAATATTTTCTTTTATTGGTTCTGTAGCAGAAACTAACAGAGCTCCCCTTCGATTTAGCCGGGGCTTTTAGATTGGTCTCTATTAAAAGATCATCAAATTGCTGAAGTGCTCTTTTATTTAAGGAAAAATTCAGGCAGGGGGAAGTTAACACTTAAAGATTAAATCTTCAAGTGAGACTAATAGTGGATCCGTTTATATTTTTAATTATTCAAACAAAGTATAGTCCCAACTTATATGGAGTATAAGAATTAATAACGAATCCTAATTATATTACTTACAGAGCCCTATGTTCTTATTTAGATAACCGGAGCCGGGGGTATAAGACTAATAATAATATTTTTTGTACTTCGGCGCAATACTACTAATTTTTATTCTCGCTTCTGCGTGCGACGAAGCAGCCCGGCAAGAAAAATTACCAGCATAACATACACCTATACTTAAAGAGGTTTTATTCATTAACATCCAGCAGCCACTGATGCCCTTCTAATAATACCCCGGACATTCAAGTCTATGGCCATTGGTACATATTTAAAAAAAAATTTTATATATGAAACTTGTATAGGTCATATAAATAATGATGTAAGAAAAGCCAAAGCGAGGTATTTTATAATACTACAATGGTAAACAATAATGGTAGTGCAAAAGATTTTTATCTTAATAACATTTACATGATAAATTTAAATTAAAAAATTTTCATTTTTTTTTTTCCTGGTATAGCATAGCTTGTGCACGGGAAAAACAGGCACAATAATGTACTAATTAGGCTAAGCATTTAGGAATATCTAACGTTAGTGTAGGAGGCCAACGCTTCAAAATGAATTTATTTAAATTTATTTAAAAAATATATATAACGGGATTTAAACCTTTAAAAATAAATAATTTCCGATTTTTTCTGTTATTTATTTAAGGCTAAATGTGTATAAACTCCCTCTTATAACGGTGTAAATTGTAAATAGAGTTTTAAAGCGCCTTTTTACTGCTCGGAAGTACTCATTTACTATCTTGTAGGCATTATTAATACAATCCCTTCTAAAACCTTGTCCTAATAATATTTAAACCCTCAAAGTCGAGTTTAATCTAGATTTTTACGATAAAGATTCACTAAAATCACACCAAGGTGCTATTAGAAAGTGAAGGGAGATTTATTATTTTGATCAATACTGTGAACAGTAAAGACGTATATTGAAAGTAGAAAGACTTTTATATAAGACTTAATGAGCACTTGAAAATATAAAAAAATGCTAATGCTGTAGCAGCCACGGCACCGCACGCACGCACAAAAAGCTTTTATTTAAGAGAATGGAGTTTAGATGAAAGTTAAGTAAATAACAAGTATTTTACTACCAAGGAAAAGAAATTAGCACATATTCAACTGAGCTAAAACAAGTTATATATCTAAACGTCAAGATTTAGATACTTTTTATTAATTTTAAGTGCTGATTGGCTCCACATTATTAGTTTAAAGCATACTAGTGATCTTAAATTAAAGATTAGTAAACTCCGGTAGGGTAAATCCTTTTAGCAGAAAGGCGCCATATTGGACGCCAAGCTTAAGATTAGTAATAGCAAAGAATAAATACCCTTTTTGGCTGTAGTAAATATAATAAACCTAGATGGGCTATTAATATTAATATTTAAATAAAACTGTAGAATTAAGCTTAACATATGCAAATAAAACCTAGGGTTACAGTCCGATTTTGGCGCTAGCTCATAAAATTAATAAGCTTATATACTAAAAGAATTGTCTACCTTATTAGACCTACGAACATTTAGTGAGCGTAGAAATTCTAGTATTGGCCACTGCTTCGTAAACCAAAATCGTTTGCACCATATAAAGACAAAAAAACAATAAGAAATCAACACCGGAATCGAATTAACTTAGCGGAATTTTTAGAAGCCGAACACCGGCTGTTATATATTGTTTTCTGTCTTTTTTAAGCCGAGTACCTAATATTGTATTATGTGTGTATATTTATAAGTGATTTTTATTCTTAGTGAGATGATTTATAGATAACAAATCGATTTTATTTTATATATTTGATTCATGTAAGTTTTAATACAATGCATATTTTATTTGATAAGATGGTCCTACATCACAGAATTTTTTAAAACAAGACAATCTTTTTACTTATGGTCTAATTGGAAGGAGTTATTGTCCTAGTTTAAACTTTTAGGTATAAAAAAGCTTAATATTGGTTCTTGGTATTATTTGGAATGCCTGCCCTCTTTTCCCTAGAATTAGGAACCTTCGGACCAGAAGATTGAATTCCATCTGTTGAACTGTACTTATGCTACTATTATTTGATGTTATTATAATTAATACCTGCTTTTATTATAATGTTTCGGGTTTTTTCTATAAATATAGAATTTATTTGTAATTTATAGATTATTAAAAAGTAATAATCCGGTAAAGTAATGCAGTATATGAATGACCAATAAAATTTCTATAAAATGGAGGCTTGCTAATGTCTATAAAGGTGTCTTGGTCCATTGGTCTATTGTAAGCGAATGCAAATTAAGAACCGGCTAGCTAGCCAACCGTCTAGCAACAAAATTAACACTAAAGAATACTTTCACCCTAACTGGTAAGTATATCCACCTAATTTTTAAAGAGAATTATAGAATTTGAGGGTGCTAGGTGCTTTCTTTGCTCTTAATAATAATAAGCGTATCCTTTATACCTCAGAAGGCACAAGGCACGGCCTCCCCTGTTGGGCGTGACTAAACGAAGCTAGCTTATCAAGGGGGGTTTTGCAGGTTGCTTCATCTTTTATTTTTCCTATGTTTCCCAAGGCTTAAGCCTAGAAATATTTTTTCTGTCGCAATAAATCTTCGAGGCCTCGCTATTTTGGTTCAGAGAGGCACGCCCGCTGCTGAGCTCGGCCAGCCTGGGAAAGCAACAAGAAAAATCAGATGCAAGCAAGGTTTCACCATGGAAAAATGCATGTCCATTGGTTCTAGGCCTTTAGGCAGTTAGGCTAAAGGCTTCAAATCTAAAGTTCAAGCATAAAATAATATTTTGTACAACTGGGTTCTTATCCGTTTTTTTTAACTTGTATTGTTACAGGTTGCGCAATTAATAATTTTTAGTATAAACTCACTACTATGGAAAAAAAAATTCTTAAACAAAGCGTTACCGTAGGCGCTTCTCCCTAACTCAAAAAATAGTCGTACTTATTAATAGTTTGTAAAGTAATAACTTGTTTATATCTTCAATTATTTCATAAAGTACTTAATAAATAGTCCTTAATCATTTTCAATATGATACAGAACATTATAAATATTCAAACTATTTGATATTTATTAGGTCCTAATGGGTACTGACGGTATACTTTATGTCCATTAACTAACAATATAATACCTGTAAAGCGTTATAATCAAATTGAGATTCTTATTGAAAGAAAGAAATAAAAATCCTTAATTTTTAGTAGAATGTATTGTAAAAAATGGTATATATTAGCCGTATTTACTGACACTAAGATATAATTGTTAATTCTATTTATATTCTTTGAAAGTATTCTTATCTCCTTATTTATTAACTAATAGGTTATTTTGGCGTCTGATAATAAAAAAATTGCTATGTTACTAGTTTTAGTCCTTAATAACATAGAGAGTCCTCATTACTCTTATTGATTTTTCTGTTATGAAATATATCATTCTACTATGGGTTAGTACTGATTTGATACTTTTAATTAAATTAAATTTTTTAGCCAATGATAAACCACAAATATTTTTTTATTTTGTAGGGATTATTTATAGCGGTCTGTTGTAAACACCGGTTTATAGGGTTGAATAATTCTGACTACAAAAGGCACACCGTTGAGTCAACCCTTGGGCAGTAAATTGTTTTTAGCCGGGATTGTCCCTAAGTTAAGGGTCCTTATATGGGTATCTTCAGACCTAATTTTACCTATACCTTCTAAGTTACATCGGATATTATACTTTTAATAATTATGTTTAGGACCATAATGTTTCTTTATGCCAGTTTTTAGTACTATTAAGAACTCAGATTTAAAGGATGTTAAGTTGCAATAGTCTTCCAGTGCTCAGTTCATTCTTAGGGTGCTGTGTAGTAACATCTATTAAGTCTGGAAGGTTCTATTATATTAGGAGTAGCACACGGATTTCGTATCAAGTGGTCCTTTCTTTGTTTGTGCAGGGCGCGAATCTTTATACGATTAGAACTGGGACTTAGATTCATAATACTTGCCTAGCAGAAGTTTTAGTCTCATTTAATGCCTATACTTTGTATCTTAGTGTTTTTTTTAATCGATGTTTAGGTAAAATTGTTGGTCACTCTTTTATACTTTCCAACTTCATAGGGGGAGTCCTTTATCATTCTATTCAGGTATATTACTGAAAGATTACTAATTAACTGCGGGATTCTTGGCTTGCTCATCTAATTGTACATATCAGCACCCTAATTAATTTAACATGTTTAATGCGTATATCTTTCGGTGCTTGTATTGTACTAGAGTCCTAGAACAATCGTTATCTGATGTAAATAAACTAATGAAGAATTCGAAAATTATTTTGGATTCAGTAACCTTTTCTTACAGTAATATTAGGTTATATATCCGGTGATATACTGTAAGACGTATGTCACATTATGCTGGTACAATATGCTTTATAAGGTCGTATAATCCTCTTTGAATTTAATATACAATTAAGATTATCTTAGGTATACGTTATTATAAAAATTCCCGTCATTAACGAGGCTAAATCTCTTTTCCCCTATACACAGGAAGCTAACCACAAATATAATACTTTTAAAATCAACAATTAGTGTTATTGCTAAAACTAGGAATTTAATTGACAATAGCAACTTAATACCCCCTGTAAATTCTTCGCTCTATTTTATTGTAACTACTTATTAGCCTACCTAAATGTTTATTATGAGAAATATTTCAGTTTTTGTAGTCCCATATGGACATTGGGACATTGCTTTGAATAACGTCTTGCTGGTGTTTCGGGCTATTTTCGTGCGTGCCTTCTTTTCACCTAAAGATTTTGGATAGAGGCAATTAAATCAGGACAGGGTGGTTTGT
>JACYFI010001165.1:0-14376 GCA_020975735.1 Ophiocordyceps xuefengensis | reverse complement strand
TTACTACTCTAATATATAGATCTTTAAATACTATACTTATAGTATTAATTTACTATAAAATGTAATATTTTATTATAATTTTTATTAATAAACATGACCGTGATTAAGGATTAAACGAACTTTTCTTTGGTAGTATACTAAGTTAGAGTAAATATGTATAGAAACCAAACTATTACAGCAAAAGCAAATACTTATTCACTATCATAAATAACAATAGGTGTAATTGTGAACATTCTTATTATAAAAAAATGGTTATAATAAACGAATTTTATTTTTAATCTAGTAAACAATTTAAAGAAAATACATGCTATATAATAAACCATTTCTAAGGTTTAGTTTTAATTACGTTTTAGCTTTAATAAATAGTTATACTACTAGCAAGGGGGTACCTTTTGGTTAAGCACTTATTCCTGGATTTGTAAACCGAGCCTTGGTTTTTCAGATTAACTGGGCACAGGGTTTCCAAAGTATATGCATGCGGGGTGTGTAATGACAAAGGGAAAAGCTTTAGTGGGAAAGTACCGCAGACTCTAAAACTTAGGGATAGTTTGCAAGGTAAATCAGGGTAGTAATGGCCAATAAATCCTAGGGTGCATGTATGTTATGTCACACCAACCCACCAACAGCAGAAAAAAAAAAAAAAAACCTAAGTTTGCTAATCAGCAAAACGCACCTAAAACACAATTCAAGAGTTGTATTTCCGACTTGAAACTAATCTCTTACATTTAATTTAAATCTTTCTTGGGTTTAAATAGCTATCTCAATTCAAAGAGTACTCTGGAGTTTTTTTTTTTAATTAAACTTTAGATAATTAACATGATGAACTTTTGTCTGGGGCTGCCCCAAAAGCCACCTATCTAAAACCATGAAAAACCCTTACCCCATTTCTGTTTATTCAGTTACTAATGGCCCATAGTTCCCCATACCCTCATAGTTGTGTAAACAACAAGATAGTGAATTCTAGGAGTTGGCCAGCACTTAGTGTTAACAATAAAATTTGTGTCGGATGCCTCCATCTTAGAGTTTGCCCACCAAAAGCCTTCCACGAATTCAAACTCTGATTATATTTATTTACTTCTTAATATACGTGAAGTATTACAACGGAGATTATCTATTTATCGAAGGTATAGTTTATGTATAGAAATTCATAATGGATGTGGGGGTAAAATAAACTTTATATCAAGAGTATTTCTCCTCAAGGGTGTAAGATAAACTTTACGGCTTTCATGAGGTATATAAGGAAGGTGTTGGCCCCTTGAGACTGGTTTAGTCGGCTGTGGGTAGAAGAGTGCAAATAGGATTACTTGTTTGCGTATAGAGATTAGGTAATTGGGTATAAATGGTTCAGATTAATAAAGATGTAAGATGGATATTACCCCTTGAGGTTGATTAGATGGATTGTGCAATTCATGTACTACCTTTTTGTGCAATTAGGCTATTTGGATTATATATTAAAATCCACTTTGGTATCTGGTATGTTATAAATCAGCCTTTCGAAAACCCACCCCGTCCTTGAATTCATTCCTCTAATAACCAAAAATTTAGATAAATTGAGGGCACGCCACCCAACAATAGCCGAAAAACACCCAGAAAAGGGTTATTCACAATGCCAATGGTCCATATCGAACAATAACTAAAGTTATTTAAATAATCAACTTATAGTAGGGCCAAGCAAGTAGTAACAAATATAGAGGCCGAAAGAATTTAGGGGTATCGTTTTAAGCTGTCAATGAATATCTTCTTTTTTATAGCAATTAACTTTATTTGTTGTTTAAAACGATTATATTTGTTTGGTTGGCTTCCTGTGTTACAAAGTGTAAGATATATTTTCCTCATTATAGGGTATTTTATAAATAACTGTTTAACGCATGATAATACTAAATCTGTTTATTAAACCTATATATAGAGAGATTTATAGACTATACAAGCATATTAGTAACCGGAAAATGTTATAACGTCTAAATATGATACCAGGTATATCCTTATATACCTGCAAAAAAACTTAGCCAATATAATTTCAAGATTCTCTTTGATTTTAAGTTCAGATTAACGATGTTCAGAAGATCTAAGTCAAAATGAGACCACTCGAAAGATATACAATTAGACGATATAAATTGTAAATAGGCTGCTGATTAAATTACAATAGGGAGTACAAAGCCAAGAAGATCCAATTGATGGTGTGTCTGTTCAGAATACACTGATAAAGGATAAGAACTCCCCTATGAAAATTGGGAAGTTTAAGGTGGTACCCACAATTACCCAAACATAAAAATTAAAAAACAAAAGGAACAAAAAGATAGGGCATTATATTGAAGCCTAAACCTCCTGTTAGGAAGGTTATCTAGATGCTTAGTCCCATCCTTTCTATTCGATAAAAACTACCCCCTACCACTGCGCAAACATAAAAGACCACCTTGATACAAATCCTGATCTAAATTTACCTAATATAAAAATAAGAACCTTCTAGCCCCTTTGAAATAAGTGTTCCTAACATGCAACTCATGTAAGATCTGAAGAATGAGCCCACTTAAGAATATCCAAATTAACTCTTTTAAATAATCTGTAGTTCCAATAGTACTTAAAACTAGCATAAAAGAAGAGTTTGGCCCTATAACAATAAATTATTAAAAGTTATACATTAATGTAACTTTAGGAAGTATAGGTAAAAGTAGTCTGAATATCTCCCACATAGACTTCAACTTAAGGAAATCCCGGCTAAAACATATAACTACCTCCAAGGGGTGACCCTTTTCGCCACCTTTGCCTTATAGTCATTATTCCACACCCAAAACCGGTGTTTTTTTTACAAGTGCATAACGCTACTAACATAATCCCTGAAAATTAGAAAATTTGTTGTTTATATTCTAAATCTAATTTAATAAATCCATCAAAATTCACACTACCCCAAAGCAGATGGATATATTTAAATAGTTCAGGAAATGAATAAGAAATAAGAGCTCATAATGTAATAAAGATTAAATAGTAAGTAGCACCTTTGTTTTATCTATCAGACCAAAGTTAGACCCTACTGATATAATAAAAGACGCGATAAGAACTTTCAGGAGGAAATATATTAGATACCATTATATCTATGGTTCATAAATACTGCTAAGATTAATAAGGTTTCTAAAAGAGAGCATTTTTTACTAAATCAGATTATTGTATTTCTTTGATCAGAATCTCAAATTTTAAGATAACTAACTCTACAGGAATTATTATTGTAGTAATAAACTTAACAGTTACGTTATACCGTCAGGGACCTTAAATTAGAATCAATAGTGAATTATTATAATGTTTTGTACATATTAATTGAAATTTGTACTATTATTAATACTATTGAAAATTAATTGAGGAATAATCAAGTTTAATTCACTTAGTTAATAAAGTACTATTTGTTTTGGAAGGGTAGGTGGAATCGCCTAAGTAAGCTATTTTAAGAATTTTTTTTTCTAGTAGGAGTTCTATACTAGATATTTATAATTGCACCTTAACAGGTCACGTTATATAAAAAAGTAAATCACCACTGTACAAAAATTATTTTCGGGAACCTTTTAGATTTGAGCTCTTAGCCTATTGCTGTAACCTAGACCAATGGACATGCATTTCATGTGGAAATCCTGATGCATCTGATTTTCTTCTCTTTGCTTGTCTTCAGGCTTTGCGAAAGCAGGCAGCAGCGGCGCTGGCTGCACAAAAATAACCGAGCTCAAGATTTATGTGGCGAAAAAATAATTTTTCTACCTAAAGCCTTGGCAAGCATAAGGAAAACATTAAAAGCACTGAAGAAATTTTCCAACCTTATAAGCTAGCCTCGTTTATCCCACGCCAATCAGGGGGAAGGTCGTGCTCCTGTGCCTCCTGAGGCTAATAAGGACTACGCTTATGCTGTATATGAGGAAGCCAAGAAGCCAAGCACTACCCCTAATATGTATCTTTAATATCATAAAGAGTGGATATTCTTAACCACTAGGCAAGTATTTTAGTTGTTAATTTTTTAGTAGACGGTGGGCTACTAGCCGCCGGGTTCTAATTTGCATTGCTATAGCCAATAACCAAATGATGGCAGCCTAAAATTAAGCAGCTCATATATAATCTTATTGGTCATTCATATATCTGCTATGTTTTCACTGAGATATAACTCTATTTAATTAGGATTATATATAAATAAAATTTATATTTATAAAATAACCCCCCAAACAATTATTAATTAAAAAGATGGTATCTTAATTCATATAAATAATAAATAGTTGAGGCAAGTAAAGACAGTTCAACAGAAGGACCATCATGGTCGAATCTTATTTTTTCAGGAAAAGGAGGCCGGCAATCGAAAAGTAAAATAGCAAAAGCAATCATTGAGCTTTTATACATTAAAGATAAAACTAGACAATTAAAAATCTTCTAAACTTAAAACTAGTTAAACAATTGTCTTGTTTAAAAATATTCTGTAGATGTAGTCATCCCATAACAATAACTATGCATCGATTTAAAACTGTAATAATCCAATAGCTGATAACATAAAATCGATTTGTATTAAAATAACCACGTACAAGAATAAAGATACTTTCATTAAATATTTACACGCTTGAACATACAATACTTAGCGTATTCGCTAAAAAAACGAAGAACGAATTAACAGGCCGCGGTGTTCCGGTCATAATCTGCCATAACTTTAAATTCAGAATTTGCCGTGTTAGTGATTCTTTTTTTTCTTTGTGTTGTTTTATATGTGCAAAACGGATTAGTGTTACGAAGCGTGGCCATACTACAATCAGCCCAACTAAATATAGGTATTAAATTAGGTAACATTCTTTTGTATATAAGCTATACAATTTTAAGAGCTTTGCGCCATCTACTGTTACCCCTAGATGGTTATTAAAGTGGTTTAAGCCTATTCTACAATGATTTTTTAATATTATATAATTAAGTAGCCAACTCTAGGTTATATATTACTACACCTAAAAGGTATTTATTCTTTGCTTACTCATCCTTCTCGCCCTTGGGCGTCGCATATCGCGCCCCTTTTGCCTAAAGTATTTCTAAACCTTAACCGGGGTTTACTAAATCTTAAATTAGTATCCATTAAGGGTATGTTTTATATCCTAGAATTTATCGTGGGAGCAATAGCCTAAAATTAATAAAAGGTATCTTCAAATTCATTTTAAATATATAACGTAGTTTCTAGCCCGAGTTAAAGCTAATTATGGTGGCCTACATGCTTTTTCTCTTAGGTAATGTAAAAATGCTTGTATAATATAACTGAAACTTAATCTAACTACCTTCCTTAATAAAAGCTTTTTTGTGCGTGCGAGCGCTGCGTGGTAAGCACATTAGAAATTATTTTTTATATTTAAAGGTGCCCATTTAAGCTGTATATAAAGTTCTTTCGTGATGTCTAATATACGTTTACTGTCACACGATTGTAAATAAATAGAATACCTCCTTTCCTTTTAAGAGCTGGTGTGTTTAATAGAATCTTTTCGTAAAGAATCTAGACTAAAATCCTTATTGAAGGTTTAATATTAGTACGACAAGGATTAGAGAGGGATAGTATTACATAATGCCTATAGATAGTAATGAATACCTTCCGATAGTAAAAAGGTAAAACATTTATATTTACAATTTACACGTTATAAAGGAGGAAGTAATTATACATATAGCTTAACATAAAATAAGAAAAAAATCGGAATAATACTACTTTAGGATTTAGTTTTTGTTAAATTCTATAGTATATTTTTTTACAAATTAAAATACACTGATATTAAGGCTTGGGCGCATCTACACTACCTTAGATAATACCTAATTGGCTAGCTATTATACATACGTGCTGTTTTTCCCTTACGTACAAGCTAACCTAGCAGGAAAAAAAAAGTGCAATAAATTCTTATTATTAAATTATCAATTTCTAATGTTCAATTAAGATAAAAAGTCTTTTGAACTACCCTAATGTATTGTTTACATTTATAGCTTTAAAATAAATAACCTCCCTTTGCCCTTTTAATAATTATTTTACACGAAAAACCCTAACAAGTTCCAATTAAATTTTAAGATTACAATGGCAATTGACCTTTTAATGTACCGGGGTATTTTTAAAGGCTCAAATGGCTGCATGATTAAAAATGAAACATAAAACCCTCTTGCTTATAGGTGTATTTTTATGCGTATCTTTTTTGCGGCTACTTCGTTAGCAAACGGCAAGAAAAAAAATAGGAGTTATGCGCGAAGTACAAATTTATTTTCATTAGATCTTAGTAGCCTCCGGCTCGTTAAAAGATAAGAATATGGCTTGCTAAGTAGATATATTAGTTTCGTGCTTAATCCTTATACTCCATAATAAGTCTGAACTATACTTTGGTATTAATAATTATAAATTAAACGATTTCACCTATAGTCTTTTGTAGATTAAACTTAAAGTTATTCCCCTTGCTGTTTTTCCTAATAAATGACATTTTCCAAGCCAAATTTGGTGATCTCTTATGAACCAATCTAATATAGCCTCAGCTAAATCCGAAGTGGAGCCTCTGTTAGTTCTGCCTTACAGAAACCAAATAAAAGGAATATTTATTAGTAATTACCAAGAGATAAAAGGTAAAAGCTAATCTACCTATTTTTCGAAACTGTGCGTTTAGTATTTTAAATTAAACTATTGTTATCAATATAATGATTTAAATATACTGAACTTAAAACTTAATTAAGCTATTGAATTGGGGCTGGTACTCCTATTAAGCCACTAAGATAAGGCATATTTACTATTAGCAACATTCATCCCGCTAATAATATACCATAGGATAGCTAAAGGATGAACACAGCTAAGATAATATTAGTTATACCTAATTCCATATCACCCTAAAGATTTAATATACGCCCCATATTGGATTAACACGTAACCTAATAAAAGCGAATTTTAAGTTGTTACACTGGACCTTAACATAAATAAAGTAAAATCTAGCTTGTTGTAAGGTGCAACAATACATCTTTGTAAATTACATTTTAAAGTTTCTGAGAATTGCCTGTAATAAGACGTAAGTACGAATTCTTCTCTTTTTTTATCCATTTATGGTAGCGCTATAGCCTCCCGACATTCACAAGGGAAAAGTTTCCTAGCACTTCTCCCCAAGTAGTGTGTAAATTAAGTACCAACTATCCATTTTTAACAGGGAATAAAATGTATAACCCTGTTACTTATTTTTCCAATAGGGTCTGACTATTATCTTAAGGACATTAAAAAACAAGGGGGTGCGCTAAGCGAAAGCTACGCCCATTAAACCAGCCATAACCATCTTATAGTAAGACTGATACCCATAAACTAGGCCACTGGGCTGGCGGATTCACCTATTTCCTTTTCGTCACTTTTTTTGATTCTTACAATTACTCGAGTCATTACTGAGCCATGTTTTAGTTTCCTGATACTTTAGTTAAGAATGGCTTGTAAAGCGGGGTCTCCGAGCCAATTGATGAGGATAGAAAAAGGTTCACTTCTTGCTAAGGCCGTGTAAAGTCATCTTAAAACCTTTACTTAAAACTTTTTTATGTGGTGGCTGAAAAAATTTAATCTTTATACTCTTTCCTTTATTAAGGTATAAAATGCGTCCCCGAAAATATTATTAATTTTTTATTAACTTATTTATATATTCTTTTAGGTTGCTCTTAAATTAAGCATTAATAGGTTGATTATTAGTTAGGATAATAATGATTCATAATTAAACTTTTTTGATTATAAACAATATATTAACATGCTGTGCTTCGCGCGGTGCATTCATAAATTAATGTTCTTTCTCTTAAGCGCATGCGAAGCTAGTTTGGATTAAATTTCCCATGGCTAATAATTTAAAGTTACTAATTTTCACCTTTTATATTCGCTAGGGCGTCAATCATCCAGTTATTAATATAAGTCATAATCTACGATTAAAATAGTTAGCAACCCTTTTTGTATTGTCTACTTAGTAAATGGGATCGTGTAAGTAACTAACGGCTTGAAGCGTAATAAATTCGTTACTCTTACCCAATTATTTAAAATTTTCTTAACATGTGAATATATTTCCTTTAAATTTTTCTATTCTAAGAGTCTAATTCAGAATACTACAATATAATATTACCCTTAAACGCTCCTTTACAATTCTTTATCTAAGATTGATTAGAGTTATAATACTTGCTTGTTTTAAGAATTTTAGGCATGATCGTCCTTTAGGACTTTTGGTAATATTTTTAGTATAGTACCAGTGATCTTTATATTTATATATTTCATACCTTTTTTTAGCTATAGTACGCATACCTAATTCTAAACCCCTTCACACCCTACTTTATTTTTCAAAGTTCATAACATTCTTACTTATTACTTAAAAACAAGTACATTTTTATTAGGAAGGTCGCAAGCTCTATTTATTTAAATAAAGCATGTGAGTTTCTTCTAGCTACTCCTAAGTAATTAGATAACTCGAATTTTAATATCAAACTTGATAGGTATACAACTAAGTACTTAGTGGTCCTTAACTATAGATTCTCCGGAGATAAATATTAATTACCCTTTAAGGGCACGTAACAAAAAATTTGATTCTTAGTGTCTACGGTTTAAGTATTTTCATATAAGTAATCATAAATTGAATATCATTTAAGATTTAGCTTTAAATATAAGTATTGAATAAGGGGGATAAGGTAGTTTTCGTGCAAAGCGTAAGAATTTCTTATTCTGTTCCTTTCTGCATATTTAATTGCAAATTTCAACACAGAAAAATTTGCGAATTTTATCTCACCGAATTAAGGTTTTGTACTTTTTTTATTGTAAAAATAAATAATCTAAAGGCATTGGAATCCTATCTCTTCAAATTAACATTAAGATGGGCTTTTAAAATCTCGAGTCTCTGGCCCCGGAAGGAGGCCTTAGGAAATCTTTTGCTCCAACCTTTTTCTTGCTTCTGCTCACGCACAAAAATATTTAAGGATTATTTATTTTTTTAAAGAAACATTATTATAAATACCATTTTTACCTTTTCCCCCACCTTTACACCCTTAAAATATGGTGTATTAAGAGCCAGTTTAAAACTTTAAAAAATCTTTACATACATTTAATTACCATTTCTATTATAAGGATGCTTTGCGCACAAAGGGGCTTTTCTATATACAGCTTAAATAGCTTTTATTATATAAACGAGACTATGATAAAATATTTCAAAAAATAGCTTCTAATATTTTGACCTCACAGATTAGGACCTAACCTTTTTGCAAGTACTAAGCATATTTTTCTTTCTTGCTAAGTTAATATGCTCTACCAGTAAGGCTGGCACATAAACCCAAATTTTTTCAAATAATCTGTAAAAAATAGTGGAGGTAAATTCAATTTTGTTGGGTGGGGGTGGTGGGAGCAGAAATTTTCTTATATAAAGCTACAATAATTTAACATCGCTAATTTAAAAAAATAAAATATAGGAGGCGCCACTTCCTGTGTGAGGGGCTCATCAAAAAAAAAAATATAGCCTTGCATTACTATTTGCATCATATAGCACTAAAAACGGTATAAAAGTCATTGTGTGCTATAATTTAATACTTAGGTGGAATACTAAAAACTTTAGATATTTTAGAGGGAGGTTGGCATAACTTCTGTTTGTGAAAATTGGTATGGCTGCAGGCCCGCACAAAATTAGCCAATAAATATTTAAAAATTAATAGGACTATCTGTGATTATTGGTAAGCGCAGCCTTGCTTCGCAATACAAATATAGTGGGATACGCCAAGCTAGCGGACTATAGCAAAGCAATTTCCTAGCTTTGGCTCACACCTAGCACAAGGGGGCCGCTAGCCTAAATCAGAAATCGAACTAGATCAGTAAGATTAGAAGATTAATAACCGGTGCCATTGAAGCCTGTTGGACAAAAAAGTTTCTATAAATCTAACAAGCATATGTGAACCGGCTATTCATTATCGAGGGCAGATTATAAAATTCAAACTTTTAAGTGAAAAGCTTGCCTAAACTGCTCGTTTTTTTGGTTATAGAACAGGACCGAAAAATAGCAAGCTTAAGTCTTATATTCATTTCTAAACTTTGTGAAGGTAAATCTTACAAGAATGCTGGAGGTTTAGGTGGGCTTGTGTAATCCCCCCCCATTCTAAACTCTGTAACATCTGTTTAAGTTAGCTTGTAGTATCATCGTTATCAGAACCCGGGTTGTGTATCAAGATTCTCTTAGTGACTTTACCTTCTACCTAATTGTTTGTGAAAAAACATGTATAAGAATAATCAGCGGCCACTAACAACTTACAATAGATATCTCACTAACTAATTAAATTCAATTCCTGACAAAAATCACAAGGATAGTCTCCTATATCTCTGGCATTACCCTTGTGAGCATTTTATAATCTTATTTTCTAATAAATCGATCTGGTGTCTGTTTCACCTGCAAGCAGATATGAAAAGGGAGGTAACCCTTTGCTTTTTTACCTTTAGAATAAAAGTATTTAGATCTTTTATATATGTTTATCTTGTATCTATTATATTTTTTAATAAGTGTATAGCGATTCTAATGTTGAAATCTATTTACAATAGATACTAACTCCCGTTAGGCGATTTCATTTTAAACACCGCCCTATCACTTCTAACATTAGTGTACAAAAAACCCCCTTTTTCTTAACTTTGAGCTAGATTTTATCAGAACTTATTTTTATACGTACCATAGGGATTATTCAAACCTTTTCTATCTTTATTTCATTATGTGCATACAGTTTCCCTTTCAAGGATTTTTCCTATTATCAAGGGCTAAATGGCTAGTTTCTTTCAGGATTCTATTTTCTCCTAAATAGCAGGACTCTTGTGCGGGAAAAATTTTTGTATTCCTCTTGCTACGCCGCGAGCTAATTTTACCATAGCTATGTAATAAATCAGAAAGATAGAGTACTAAAGTCTTATTCTTACTTATTTAACCAGAAAAAGGTTTTACTTTTACGGAATCAGTAATAAGGTTTCTTTTGTAGACTCTTTTAGTCCTTTAATCCCCTCTAGTCCCTGCGCCAAGGGTTTAATTTACCAAACAGTTTATATAGAAATTATAATTTATTTTGTTGTTATATATACAGATAATATCTTGCTTTAATGTGTACCTCTATTAGCATTAACCATACTAAATAATGTGCTTTTGCTGTCTTAAACGCAAAAAAATTTGATGAGCTTGCGGCCTCCGATACTTCAAAAATAAGATAGAATATAAAACTATTAATCCGGCTAAAACCAAAGAAGGAAAGGTATTAAGCTTGGCCTATTAGCTAAATCAAGACCGTTACCTAGTGATACTATTAACCTATTACATTTTTATAAGATTAAAATAACCCACCCCCTAAATTTTTATATCGAGGTTCGGACTCATCCTAGTTTTCTTTAATGAAAAGTTTGTAAATAGAGTATGGAATTCACAAATCACCTAAGTCCAAATTTTCTGGTACTCGAACAATAAAATTATTGTTTAAAGCTTTAACAGGAATTTAAATTTTATATTTTTATTATTTAACTGTTCTTTTTTGATATTTTTCTTAGTTATGGCCCTTACATGGCCATAGAAATAAAAAGCGGCACAAACAATCGCATTTATTCTTTTGGGGATACTTTGTCCGGGAGTCGATAGTATTTAGTTTCTGAGTAGTAACTGGATTGCAAGGCCAGGATATCTTGTTAGAATATTTTTCGTGGCGCAAGCTAGCACTCTTTAATGACCACCCCTCACCATAACTCAATATATTATGTTTATAAGCTAAAATGAATATTGGGTGATAAAGGGTAACAGAATGATAACCAATCAAACATGTTATTAAGGCTATTTTCTTTAACTTTAAGTATATCAAACAACGTAGCAGTCTCCTGAGGATCCTACTTAAAAAATATGAGAATGTGGAACCCCTATTTATTGAGGTTTTCATTGCTAATTGTCTATTTATACTGGCCCTAAATTTAATAAGAGGTTTCTTAGCAGATAGTGTTGTAAAATTTCATATCACTGATGAAAAAAGGCCTACTTAGGACCAACTAAAAGTGTTTGGGAAAAAATGGTAAGATTAACACCTATAAATAAAGTAAATAATTTGTTCTAGTAAAGATAAAGACTCATAATTTAGACCCTTAACATGTGTTAGGACATCCAGACAATAGTCACCCTGCAAGACATTGCAAAAATACGGGCTCCCCATTCTCTTGAAAACGTAGTGATGAATTGCAAAGTATATTTAAATGTACCGATTCTTAAAATTTATATATGATATCAATATTTAACTTTTTTGAGTTGCGCTAATCCTTGCTGTAGGTCAACATTTTAAAGCACCCCCTAAAGGGTGCTAAGAGAGGATAATGGTCCGTCAGGGCTTTCAGTATATTTCTCATACCAAATTTCTGGAATACCTCCCCCCCTGGGGTATGCCTTCTAATGTAGAGAGGAGATAACCACACGGTAAAGAATTGTATTGGCTTTTTTAATACCTTTTTTTTGCTTATTTTCTACCTGTATTTAATGGTAATTTTGAATTTTTATTTCCCAGGGTTTTATGATAATTAATTGTTTTTCTCAGATATATTCTACTTTTTTGTTCAAGTCCATGTTAGTGATGTCACACCTACCCAGACAGACAGAATTTAAGTTATCTTATTAAAACTTGCTTATATACTAATTAGTTTATACATAACACAAGTAATTAAGTTTACCTCTTGCCAGGACCA
Organism: Ophiocordyceps xuefengensis; assembly: GCA_020975735.1. Lineage (NCBI taxonomy): Eukaryota > Fungi > Ascomycota > Sordariomycetes > Hypocreales > Ophiocordycipitaceae > Ophiocordyceps > Ophiocordyceps xuefengensis. Next base: position 1,691 of record JACYFI010001165.1, on the reverse strand, counting down.
ACTCGAACATCTCTATTTGATAATGATAATCTTAAGGTTAGTTGGTCTATGACTTATAAAGGAGGAACCGAATATACTTTAAGACATCATCTGGCAAAGCATAAATATTGCAACACTTATCTTTTAACCCAGGATATAGGGGACCTTTCTCAGGTAACTCGCCTTTACAGGTCCGAGCTCACCCTATTTCAACTGACACTTTCTATTTCTTCTCGTCCTCAAAATACTTTAAAAGTAAGCCTGCCAGACGCTAGGAGATACCCACCGAATCTCAAGACTAATTTTGTTCTTGCAATAATATCACCCTTTTACTGACACAGAGACGCCGCCCGTTACACCTGGAAAACCGCTTCTTAATAATTTACATAAAACCTTTGTAAGAAAATTAGAGGTACACTTTATAGGTGGTATGTCTTATTAACAAAGCACAATATATTTTTTTCTGCTGCAAGTCGCAGAAAGGTAGCCCCCCCTTATTTTTCTATTCAACGCGTTTCCCTATCCATATTCTTAGGGATAAGGGAAAACTTAACTATTTTTTTTTAGAGCTTAGGGGCTCTTTTTTTTAAAGTGTCTTTCTTATTGATTTAAGAGTTATAAAGATAAGACCTTTTATTAGTATTATATATTCTTTCAAAGAAATTTAGATTCATTCAATGGAAGAAATTTTTTTTCTTTACTTTTCTTTAAATAATTATTTATGCTTTGTTACAGTATTTTTCCGATTTTGGTTAAAGCGTGATAGCTTCAGAACATTACTTGAAACTAATGTGAATTCTTTTTAGAAGATAAACTTGTTCTTTTTTTACCTAATTGTTGATATATTGGTTGTTTTCATTTGTACTAGCGCTAAATAGTTTCACGGTGGCCCGTAGGCTCAGAAGCAGATAATTATTTTACAAATCATATTAGTAATGAATTTGTATCAAGTTTGTAATTTTAGTAATTTTTTGTTTTCATCTCTGAAGCTTTTTTTTTTATCTCTTTAAGAATCTTGATGTCACAAAATAGGGTATCTATTTAGTATTTTTAGTGTTTTTGAGGGGGTTTATTATTTGAACAACCCTGCTTTATATTAATTTTCATTTTTTAGACCTTTTTAATTCACCATATCATTACTGCACTTAAATGAATTTAAATGAATTTCATATTAGGTAAAAAAAATAGAATTACCATTATATTTAATATATTAATACATAGCCCATAATAACTATTTAAAGGATAATTATAACGTTCAGTGCTTTTTCTTGACTACCGCTATTTTTGATAAAATCATGAGTTATAACAATTTAATCAGAAGTATTAAATAGTCGATAGTCATAAAATTTGATTATATGATATATAAATAATAAGATATCCTACAATAACCTTTACTTAGCATAAGTATAAAGACTACTTACCTAATGAAAACAAACAATTTAGGATTTATTTTTGTTAATTTTGATAACCTGATGTCCTGCGTAAGCATGCGGGGGTTGCTTCCTAAGGGGGTGGCTTTCGGCGGACGGATATTGAAAACGCGCCAGCAACATATAATTGAAAGTCTTAAAAATTCCTTTGTCTAACGCGAGTCGAAGTCGAAGCCCGGTAAATTCATTTTTGTAGCATATTTGGCCTAATGCGTGTCCAGAAGTGCCCGCAAGGCTTGCGCCTTTACAAGAAAAAAATTATAGCAGCAATTAATATATGCA